>PVKN010018078.1:0-16907 GCA_004027915.1 Capromys pilorides
ACCCTAGCCTTTAGGTGTCTGTCTTTGTTTATTCTTAGTGAAATACAATCCTAGTTTAAAGATATAAAGGCTTATAAATGGGCTATTAAAAATATTCTTGACCAGAGAACAATATGTCTTGTATCAATTACTGGGAATGCACTACTAATGTGTTTTGTAACCGTTGCAATATTATTTCTTATTAAAAGTAATAAAAAATATTCTTGAGCTTCAAAGAGCTCTTAGAGTGAACATTTTCACCATGGGGATTAAGTCCCCTTTAAGTTACATGTGCAGATAGAAATTAAGGAAATCCATGTAAGAAAGAAAATTCTAGTTTATCCAATGCCACATTGATGGTCAGTAATGTCATGTCTTTTCTAAAACAAAAACACTTCACAGGCCATAGATCTGGGGAAAATCTTGCCTTATCGTATTTCATATATCATATTTTATGCCTTATTGCCATGTGCAGTTTATGACGCAGTCAGCTCCGGGTTCTTCTAAGAGGTTATGATAATTTACAGGCTGTGATGCAAGTTCATTCGCTCACCCTAGAAAAAGAATTAGTAAGTAAGAAAACCTTTACAAGATGCGCACTGCAGCCCAGGCCGCGTTGCCTTCTTCCTGACACACACACAGCTGGAGGAGAGCATCTCTGGGCTTGGGATGAGAGGGTGTCCGCGGGAGAACCAAGAGCCGTTTTCTGCCACATCTGGAAGTGAAATCAGAACTTACTTACATGAGGCTTAACCTCCCAGCAATGAGGACAGTGGCTTGGCAAGCTCGTGTCTGGCAGATGTTCTGAGTACCTGATACCGCTAATCAAACCAATCCACCGCACATTTACTGAGTCTCAGCTATTGTGTAGCAAAACGTGCAGGGATTCCCAAAAATGGTAAAGACAGAGGACTCAGTTTTAAGAGGCCTCTTATAAAGCCTGGAATCTTGGAAAGACTCCAAAAATTAATTGTATTTTTGACTCAGTTTATTTTTGGCTCTCCCCAGGGAGACGTAGCACAGAAAACATCAAAAATAGCTAAAAACATCACCAGACAAGCGCAGGGATGCGAGGCACAACATGAGTGTGGCCTTCCGTGTCACCTTTGCTTGTGTATGGTGTGTGTACATGTTTATTATATATGCGTGAACTTAGTACTCTCATTGCTGCTGTGGAGTCAGTGTGGCACTCTGTACAAATCACAGGGTCAACCAATTGTCTAGGCAGTGATCAACCGCTATTCCAGCTGCTTGTGACTTCTACAACTTCAGTAGTATCAACTAAAATGCAGCAAGACACGCCTATGCCATTTCAGAAGTACACAAATATCCTGTAACTTTAAAACTCGCTACCAAAGTTTAAAACATTGTATAAGCATCTTAATTATCTACAGCTGCTATTGAAAATACCATAGACTGAAAAATTTCAACAGAAAATTCTTCTGTCCCACACCTCTACAAGTTGACAACACCAGGGTTTTGGTTGGTTGATTGATTGATTCATTGATTGATTTGTACTTTAGGGAAGGGTCTACGGTCTACAGGGTGTTCAGGGTCTTATTACTAGATCAGACTCCTAGTGATCTGCCTGATTACAGCCTCCCAAGAGCTGGGATTACAGATTTGTACCAAAACGCCTCTGAGATATCTCAGAGCTCTCTCAGGATGGGGCTGGCATGGCAGGCCCGAGGATTGAACCCCCAGCTTCTGCACCTGCTTGCAAGTGCTTTAATCCACCAAGCTATTTAGCCAGAGCCCAGGGTTTTGGTTTAGAGTGAGAGTCTCTTCCAGGTTTGTAGAAGGGCTCCTTGATGGATTCACACATGCCTGGCAGGACAGCATCTCCGTATGTCCTCTGTAGCAGGCACAGCAATCCCGTTTCTGAGGCCTTTATTCTCTCCAGAAGCCCCATATCCAGACACCTGCGCTAGTGATTAGGCTTCCATGCTGGCTCTTAGAGGAACGCAAGTCTACAACCCATCCCACTAAGAGAGGGAAAACACGCTACTATAAACTTAGGTGACTGTGCATTATAGAACATAATTTCACATTGCAAACGTGAACAATTAGGTGTAAGTATAGTCCAAGAGAGAGGAGGACACTTTGGCAGACAACACTGAGGTCACACTAGTTTAACAGATGCAAAAATATCTTACAATGTCTAAATTATAGGGGTTGTGCCAACAGAGACATAATATGGAGAAGCAATGGAAAATACTAGAAATCCCAGCAAATGGAGTATGGTTCTTACTGTTACACAATGTAGTGCCAGAGCACTGCACAACATGCTGGGAGACAGCACAGCTGTGTGCATCACCAGGACTCATGCTGCGCTTTGGGGCAGGCACACACACATATCACAAATAGCTACATGGCAGAGCGGAAGCTCTCCTAAGCCACTGCTGATCCCTTTAAGGATCTGTTCCCAGGGTACCACAGGTCATGACACCATTCCACGTCTGCTCTTACTGAGAGTGGTTCTGTCAGGAGCCTCTCCACCTCCAGGAAGAAGATATGCCTTGGGGTCAAGGCTCCCTGAGTACTAATGAGTTCGCACTTACTCAACGCCCACACCTAGCTATCTGGGGCAGAAAATTCCCTCGCTATAAGCCAGTGCACCATCTAATGATCCTCTTCTGAGCTGCCTCCCACACTCACATGCAAGCCACTGGGGTGCATCAGCGCTAATGAGGGGAAAGAGCTGAAGATCACCAGTCATTAGTGGCACTGCCAGTTCTTGTGACGCAAACACCATAGCCAGGGGTGTCTCTGCACAGATCTATTTTAAAACTCTTTGTCATCTTCACTGAGGTAGAACAGGCTTTCTTTCCAGCTATCCCATAAACTACAGGAAACTGAAACTTAGAAGTTTAGAGCTCAAAGGGAGCGCGTCTCATACTTTCCTAACGTTTCTAATTGGAGGAGATGAGTGATCTGTATATTTAAACGCCCACCTGTGGGTACTGAGGGAGCCTGTTGTTCCTGGCGGGTACAGGAAACAAAGCCTCGCTGTGTCGGTGTGCTCTGCCCGTGGGCGGCACAGTGCTGCTTTGTATGTGGAGGTGAACGATCACCTGTGAGGATGCTCCTCAGAGCTGCCAGATGGAGGACTGGGCTCCGGAGAGGGAGCAGAGCTGCTTGAAGGCCCACCCAGACCAGCAGCAGCTTAAAAATTACAGAAGTCTTGGCGCTTTCCACATTATTTATCCTGTAAATATAGGCAACACTGGAAGAAAGGACAAAGCACCACAGTGCAATGCTCCAGTGAAGTACACTTAGTGGCGTCCCAGCTCTGATACTTTTAAAGGCTACGGATTGTTTGGGATCAAATCAAACAGATCCAGATGCTGAATATACGATCAGAAAGTGAATGCATGGTGTCTTCAGTTGAAGAGATGGGAATGGAATATGGCTATGTCTTTTTATTTTGCCTAAGACAAGGACAGCAAGGAACGTCGTCCGGCTCTGGCACAGAGGTCACATAGCAGTAGAGAGGAGTGTTCTTAAGGCCAACCCTACGCCACGGCAGAGCAGATTTCCGAAACAGCATCCTACAGTCTAATGGGAAATCTACGTCCTTGGCCAACAGGTCCGCTGGCCCTTAGTCGGATCCTTCTGCTGCGGAGTTCAACTGCTTTCTCTGCTCGGGAAGAGTGGTCCTGGGCTGCTGTCCTTCTCCGTCTTCATCTATGGTGGTGCTGCAAATGAAAATGCAGCAGGTCACTTAGCTTGGTCTCGGCATTTTACAAATGCGTACATATTTCAGCATATCATGGTGGACATGATAAATACGCGTATTTGGTCCTTGCTATTTCAAAATTTAAAAGAATGGGAAGAGTTGGGACAGAAAAGGGCTGAGCATTTCCTCAACAGCTATTGTGAAAAGGAAGAATGTTTCCAGGAAGAGGAAGATAAATGAGGTGGGCGAGAAGATGACACCTGCTGCAGGTGGCAGTCACAGTGGGACCAAGGTGGCACTGTCACTCCACAGACGGTGGAGCAGGGAGCTGAGTGACAGCAGAGGGACCGGGTGCCACTTGCAGGACTGGGGAGATACTGACACGCATCGCTTCTCAGACTCACTACCTTGGTGTCCGACTCTTCGTGGAAGCCACCTTCACAGGACCATGGTGCAGTACACAAGGAGCAGCCACGGGAACCTAGATGAAGAAGGAAAGTTGTGTGAGCTTGGAGGTGGTGGTTGGGGACACCAGTGGAATTAGATAAAAGCTGTGCCAAAGCAATGTCAGAAAGGAAATTAAGCCACGTGAGCAGCGTGTAGTTTCTGTCCCCCAAAATCAGTCCCATCTAAATGAAATAGGGAGGTGACAGAATGTTTGGGTGTCTGCATATCAGAAGTGTGGGTGTCACCCATGAGTCACTGTTGTCAATGTCACTGCTGCCTGGCTTAAAAGCAACAGTATGTATATGCACACATCCAGCATACACATTTTATAAAACGTGTGTAAGATATAGTACAAGCAGAAATCATTGAGACTTCCTTTTGGCTAGTACCTTGGTAGAACAAAAGCGTTGTCAGAGGAGAAATGCTGTCTAAATTGGGCTCGTGGCTAAACGAGGTCTTGCTTCCACAGGATGGTAAGCATAAATGAGGAGAAAATGAAAGAGGAAAGAACGGGGCTTGGCAGGAGGCAAGGGGAGAGTCTGCTTTAGTCAGAACCTAGCAAACAAGACCCGCTTGCTCCGGAAAGCTTGTAGGAAGATTTGCTAGACGCTCAGTGATGGGGGCACGGACACCCCCAAAGTCATCAGGCAGAGAAACCCCCGCCATCCTCCTGTTCTCCACCAGTATGGCCCGCTAGTCAGATTGCAGAGGTCCTGTCACCCCACGGCCCCTGTGACTGAC
This sequence comes from Capromys pilorides, assembly GCA_004027915.1. NCBI lineage: Eukaryota > Metazoa > Chordata > Mammalia > Rodentia > Capromyidae > Capromys > Capromys pilorides. Next base: position 4,847 of record PVKN010018078.1, read on the forward strand.
CTTCAACCGCAGATACCTTTACAGACAAGGTGCAGTTCCTGTTTCCTCGAGAGCAGACAGGGCAGAAGCCCACTGCATGCTCACTAAAGCCTTTCAGTGCAGAGGAAAGAAACTCCAGAGTTAGTGTAAAATGTTCTGACTGGGCAACGAAGAGTTTAATTCTTAAGGAAGAATTCACTGATTAAAATCTGTGTTAAACAACCATGTAACGCTGAGAAATGAAATCTTTAAAGGTTTGTGAAGGTTCCTAATTTCTCGAGTTTCTGTTGCAGGTAGAACAGTCATGACTCAGTTTAGATTTTACCACGCTTCAAAAAATGTATGTCAAATTCCATAATAACACATCAAGCATGAAAACCAATTTACAAAAGAAATTTGAGTTTATCATAGATATATCAGCAAAATAAAGAACTCAATAATCTGCAACATTCCTAAGCCTAAAATACTATATTTATGCTTTGAATTTTAGCTTAAGTAGAATTTCTCAGTTTCAGAATACTAATGTTAGGGCCGGGGAGATAGTTCAGTGGTACAAGCACTTGCCTGGCAAGCATAAGGTCTTGAGTTCAATCCCCGGTACCAAAGGGGGTGGGGGAACCCACCTAGAAGTAGGTTGTCCACCTAGAACACTAATGTTGTCATTGCAAATGATCATTTGTAGAATCTAAAATGTATTCGAGAAGTATAGTAAATTAATAATTTCAATCAGCTCTTTGATTAGAATTGGTTCAGTCACTGCTAATAGAACACTTGAATTCCTTTCATAAAATCTACTGGTTAATTGGATACAAGCACCTCAACACTTCTTCAGTCCTTCATGATTTGATTTGGAGAAAATAAATAATTATTCTGGGAAGCAAACTTCCTGGGCTTAGTAAGGGAACTGAAATTTTCCAGGTGGTGAATAAAACCATAGAGGGGGCACATTTTTGTGGGCCAGTGGCTGGTTGCTGTGTGGCGTTGGAGTCACTGCTTTAACTGTGGAAATAAAGTGCTGACACATGAGACAGATAAAATCAGCAAAGATGGAAAAGTGACTCCCATTGGTGTTATCATTCTTCAGTGAGGGATCACTCGCTTGAATTTCACATTCAGTCCATAGATTACATTGATACTCGTTATGCTCACAAATTGCATTTCATAATCAGGTTAAAACCATATGTACATAAGCCCATAAGAAACACCATGGCTAAGCAGAGCAAAGCACACATAGCAACCAGCAGCTGTGGTTCCCTGAGGCCTCCCTGGCCCCTCCATCTCCCACACTTCTACTTGCAACCTGCAAACAACAGTTAACTCAGTAACCGGAGCTTCTCCGTGCCCTACATCTGGTCCTTTGTCTGGTAACAAATATGTTCACAATACTTGGAATGGCAAAAATAGACCACAAAAATAAAAGTAGCTGAAGGGATCTTCTCATCTTCTCAATCATTCAAAATCAGAGTGCAGCAACTCCTCAGCCTGTCCTTGGGTAGCCCAAGAGAGTTGCCAGAGTCACAGCATCCCATGGATGAAAATTTTTCTCATTTCTGTTGGACATAAGCAAATGAGAGGGTAAACGCCAGCTCTCCTCCTCGGTTCCGGTTGTTCTACTGGTTTTCAGTCACGTGTGTGCACCAGCTGGAGCGGAGGCAACAGCATGTACCTTGCATCAATTCTACAGAGCGAGTGTGTCTGTCTCCTCAGAAGGAAAGGAAATGAAAGAAGCCAGAGTAGCCAGCCACAGCACAGGCAGGCTGTGTGCAGGGGCAAACGTGTACTCAAGGCCTCCCTAGCACGGCGCACTGCAAACAATGGACTTAGCCTATCTGCTAGGTGAAAACTGGTGTCACCACGTGATGTCAGCTTGCAATGTTTTCATGATAGAACGTTAAATACCATTGTTCTGCTCCTAGCGGAGACTACTTTTAAATGAGCTTTTGTCAGCATTATGCGAGCACTACTGAGATAGGAGACCAAACTGATACAGCAAACGGGGGCGGCCTTGAGGATGGAGCCCCAGAACACAAGCCTTCAGTTGGCCTCTGGTAGGACAGCTGCTGTTACAAGCAATAACTGCTTTATAATGAAAAGCATTCATTTCACACGGACACGAGTTATCTTACCAGAGAAAATGCTGGGCAAAGCCACTCTGCGTTTGTAATTTGACAATAATTCCTTCCTTCCCATCAATCTTCTGTTGAACAATAACATATAGTCTTCATTTGGTTATATTACAGCATTCAACTTAAACTCTAACACTTTCAAACACTTATAATGTGCAAGTCATTTATCACTTTTAAGCTACTCTTTTCGGCACAGGTCAAGCATCAAAATCCTGAGATCGAGATGGCAACGTCTCTAATCAAGGGAAAAGTTTTCATATCATATCCTATCAGGAAACCATGGAGTGGTCTTCGATCCTCTGAGTAAGTGAGATCTCTGCAGTTTAAAACCAAGCTCACAGAGCTCGCTCACGGTGGTCTCCGTTAGCATCAACAGAAACAAGGCAACGCATGAGGACCTCCGACAAAGAGCAGGCAGGGGACGCCTCGCGGGGTTCCTCCGCTTGCCGCTCCACCAGGCACATTTTCCTTACACGCACAGAGAACAAAATGGTCTCATCTCTCCTCTCTTAGGACCGAAGCGTCGTTGTTGGAATTCTTCCGTGTGGGCCATGACTGTGCTATTCTCCCTGCCGATCCACGTGGAGGCTTTTTTCTGTTCTTTTCGCTCACTCAGGCCCCTCTCTCTGGAAACTCTGCGCAACTTGAGCACGCACGCTACCTGGCAAGCATGGTCATCGTCTGCACGCCTTCCCGTGACCACTGGCAGTCCTGCCCCTAAACAGTATTACTGCATTCTGAAGTTCTATTGTACAAAAGTAAATTTTACTGTATTTAATGCAATAAGCCTACTGTATTTGTGAAATTTTAAGCTCATGGGCTTGGTGAAATCTATGTTCACATTTCAAAATATTAAATAGTCAAGAAATCTGAGGTTTAAAAACTATGCAATGAATGGGCCATGATGAAAAATTATTCAAGGCAGATTTTTTTTTATTTAACTTGATGTAAATAGGATTACATATTTAAAAATGAATCAGAATTATTAGTATAAAACTAAGAGATAGAGCAAGCATATAAAATGATGAATTAGGGGCTGGGAGATAGCTCCGTGGCACAAGTGCCTGCCTGGCAAGTGCAAGGTTGTATCTTTGAACCCCAGTCCCACAAAAATAAATAAATAAATACATAAATAAATACATAAATAAATAAATAAAATGATGAATTATTATTTCCAGGACAGCTAAGACATGAGGATATAACAATATTTTCACTATTTTTTGTACTGAACAATAGCCTATAATGTGATAATTTTCCCCAACGCACTCCACAGTTGGGTGTGTTTTTATACCTCACTGGGTGGTAGTGTGAGTCCTAGCCAAAGTGCTGAAGATGAATCTGGGCCCCAGCCTGTGGCATCCCCCGGTCCTGGGCCACTCATCCATTCAGATTCTTACTTGGCAGCGACTTCTCAAGATCCTTCCCAGAATCAAAGTTTCTGTTCTGCACTGAAAGCCCCGAGGCATTCTCATCTGGTCGCAAGGCCCCTGCTGCCTCCGTTCTCTTTGCCTCCCATCCTGGATTTGGGGTGCTGCATGTGCTACCAGGCTGAGGGTTCTGTGAGGATAACCTTCAGTTATTGCCTTATGTCCTTGTGGAAGAGGAGGTGCAGCTCCAAAACAAGCCCAAGTCTCTGACCCTGAGCAGCTGCGTGGAGGAAGAGTCACTGTGAGACGCCAGGCCACCATGATGACACTGACTTGATCACTGTTCCAGACTCCCAGAGAGTTCATTTTTAGTGAAAACTACATGCAAATAACATATTTCACTAAAAATAGATAAAATGTTCAATTTTCTTCTAAATCTAACATGAACATTTTTCTGATACGACAGTGCTCTCTGATGGTGTCAAAATCCAAGGCTTGGGATGACGTCACCCAGCAAGTGACGCCAGCCCGGAAGAACCACGAGTGCCACACCACAGCCACTGCTGCCCCTCCAGCCCCCTGCCTAGCTCAACAGTGGAGGGCAGTTTATAGTTTGTGAGTCCCAAAAACACAAAAATTAGTAAAATCAATACTACAAAGAAGTTCAAAGCCAGGTTCACGTGAACAGCAGAGAGAGTAATGCTGCAGGGGATTCCTGGCTTCATGGAAGGAAGCCACCTCGGGCACGTCTGTTCCTCCCAAAATGGCAGCTGGCAGCCGGGTTCTCCTGAGGAGGTGAATTCCCCATCTCCCTCTGCTCCCCAAGGTCCCTGCCAACCTCCCCGAGCCCCGGCTTGTCACACCTCTCTAGACGACCCTCAGGCGTGCAGCAGTGGACTTCAGCTTGGACTCAGGGCGTGCTTGGTTCTGTTCTCCCCGGTTCAGACTCCGTTTCCATCCTAGGACACCAGGCATTCGTACATCAAGCCGAACTTTTTACTCTCAGCTCAGCGCTGGTACTTAGGAGGTGACAGGGAACAGAATTAACTGAACCCTTAAACCAAATGAAATATATTATTTTCTACCTTTCCCTCACCCATTCAGTCTCACAAATAATTAAATATGTATCGCATTTTAATAACTGAATTTTTACATCATATTTAACATATTCTATTTGAATTTATATTTCATATCTATGGTATATGATAATATATTGTATTTAATGTATACAGAATATATTTTGAATGACAGTTAGGCACATTTATTATAATAAAAAATTAAATACTGTAATACACTACACCATATTGTGTTATACAACTGTATCAACTGTAATTAATCTCGATTGCATTGTTTGTACATTGATTTACCATCGTCACATTATTATTGCACTAAATGCCCACACTGGATACTTGCCGTGTCCTCACCACTGGGGTAAACTCTACCCAGCACTTACAGCGATACTCAAAAAAAACTCTGTTTAGTATTTCCAGCTTACACGACAAGAAGCTGAAATTTTGATTCGTCTTTTCGCCTGTTGAACAGAGCAAGTGTAATTCCAGCCAGGCAGACCTAAGTGTAAAATGATTGCAGCAGATAAACTGTGGTCGAACAACACTTTTCATCCTTCTGCAAGACAGTAAATCCTGCACAGATCGGCACCGTCTGGGGCTGTCTTAGGCTCCCCAGAGGCAGCAGCTGGCGCGCCTTCTCGCACACAGAGGCCCCGGCGTCAGCACGCCGTCCAGGGCACCAGACTTTCCATGCACACCAAGCTCTGTGCTCCTCATGCGACCTGCATCAGTCACAGAATCCGTCCGCTGAGTCACGGCCTCGCGCACCGTGGGGCACCACTGGCTCACGACGGAGCCGAGGGACTCCTGCTCTCTGCTGGCGGCGCAGCATGACACCGAGCTCAGGGCTGTGGTGACCCTGATGCTCTGAACCAGTCCAGGTGCCACCAGCAGTGGGCACGCAACAGGACAGGACACGAGTCACTGGGTGCCACAGACAGGAGCTGACAGCAATAAACGACTCGCTGTGGGATGCACTGACCTGCGCTTTTACCACTGTTCCAGCCTGTGCTTCGTCACCTAAGAGCACAGCGCCCAGGCACGCGCTCCCGGTGCACGGCGGGGCAGCGGAAGCCGCAGCGACCTTGCGGCAGTCCACACGCGGCGCACTCTGTTGCCCCCAGCGGTCACGCAGGACGTAACCGCGCGCCACGCGCTTCTCAGGGTCGTATGGCTCAGCAGCGCGGCCACGCAGGGGCTGCTGCCTGCAGCTTGGCTCACTCAGGAGCGAATCCCAGGGACGCCCGCGCTGCACCGCCACGGGACCCAGCCCCGGCGCAGCTGAGGTCACAGCAGGAGAGGCAAGCGCATGCAAGTCAGCAAAGCACGCGCTTATTTTAGTGCCCAAGTGACAGCGCTGATGTCTGCCACCAAATGCCACCGCCACGTTTAGAGTCAATGGAGCTGTAGTGTGGAAAGGGGAGAGGGTTATGGAGCACAGAACAGGGCCGTGGGCTCTGCCCTCAGCGTAAGCCGGGCGCCCGGGTGCAAGGACGCGGCCGGGCCCTCCTGTGAGCGCAGCGCAGGGGGCGGGATGCGCAGCCCGCCGGGCGCCCAGCGCTGGACGTCTTGCTGCTCCGCCTTCTGCAGGCCGGCGGGGGACGCATCCTCTCTCCGCCACTGAACGAGTCCAAAACTCTTCGGCCCTTTCAAAGTGACCAGAGCTTTATTTTTCTTTTGCCATAAAATTCTTGATTTTTCTTAAAATAAGAAATTTCAAATAAATGAAGCTTTATTATAGCTTGATTTATTTCAAAATGCCTCATCTTTATTCTGTATTGCTTCCGTAATTAATTTTTTTTAAAATCGCATGTTTTGACAGAAGTAGGCTATCTTGGCCAGAGGGATTCCCTCCTGCACAGCACCCACCCTTGCCAGATAAAGTTCTCAGTGCTTAGCTGCGTTCATCCAGCTGTGAGAGCCAGGGCTTGCCCGACCTAAGCAAAAGCATTTTATTTAAATTTTGTTTCCTTTTTACAAAAAATTTCACAATAGTTCGGGCCACATATCCCACTGAGGTCTGTGAACCCCAAGCACAAGCACCTAATTCATGCAGCTAACTCACAGGCAGTGGTGCCTCATCAGTGACATGCACGTTCTAGGTGGGAAAATTAAGTCATTTTAATGTAAAAATTCCTAACAAAGCTGCTTGAGGCTTCCAAACTTTTGAAGTTCTTATATGTTGAAGTCCACACTGAACTGAGATAAGCAGATTCCAATCCTCATCATGCTACCTAAAGACACCAATCAGGGTCACGTCAGCCACGACACTGAGAAAACCTCTAGAGCTGGGGAGACAGCTCCAAGGCGTCCACGCTTGCCCAGCCATGCCAGGTCCTGAGTGCCACCCCTAGGACCAAAATGCAGGCGCTGTGCTGCTGTAGGAAGACACCGGCTCACTTAACTTGCAACAAAGAAGCATCGGTCTTCCAACCAGTACTGATAACTGAATAACCAGGAATCATGATTTTAAAAAAAAAAAGTCAGATATAATGTTGTCCTCTTCTAGAATAATCCTTGATGCCCATCTTTCCATTATGGTTTATCCAAGAAAATGAAAAATTTCTAAAAATAAACAGATCTGTCACATACACTAGCGCGAGTTTAGAAAATCTACAAGACACAGCGTCGGGGCTCATCTGAACTGTGGAGCTTCTGCAGCAGGGCTGTTCTGCTGCCCTGTGGGGTGCCTCAGTCCTGGGGTGGACATGCCTCAGGTCATCAGTCCGATAATCTCTCCATGCTTTCCAGGGGCAATTAGGAGATGGGAATGTAAGAAATGCTTTCATTGCTTTTTTACCTAGAGTCTAAACCCTTTTGATTAACCCTACCTGTTTTAAGACAAGAATCCTCAGTGACATGGGGGCAGAGCTGATCACACCGCGTCACCCTGAGAGGAAGGGACCAGGGATTCCCTGCCAAGAGGGGGCCCCTGCAGTGCCCTGAAGAACCTGCAGAGCTACTGGAGAGGAAACAAATGAAGATATGTTAAGTAAAACACTTCACATTCTATATGGCTAGAAATGAATAAAATAATGGCCGCTATTTTACTAACTAACATTGATAAAGATCTTGCCACCATATTGACTTTATTTAAATTTAAACACAAGTTAAATATGTTCCCTCACAGATGGCTAAGAAGCTATGCATCTGTATAAATATGACATGTTGTTAATACAACATTTTTATAAATGGGTTGAAATAGCAACTCCATAATTATTTTAAAAATCTGGAATGAAACGTATCAAATAGCATGGTATTTCTAGCTCCTTCTATCTCTATGTAAACAGACCTGCACATTGTCAAAAAGCACACATATGTAACCACAGAAAACATGACAAAGCACAAACCAAGAACTACGTAAGATCACAAAAAACTTACTCGGGCAAGCTCAGTAACCACAGAAGAACAAGGGCTCCGAAGTAGAAAATTACCCAAATATTCATTAGGGTTGATGTTTTACTGGAGCTCTGAGTCTCTGATGTTACAAAATCTATTTAGTCACAGCACACTTCACACAAAGGTAAGCGATTTTTCTATATTAAGAATTCTGGACCAGGCATGGTGGCGCACACCTGTAATCCCAGCACTTGGGAGGCTGAGGCAGGAGGATTAGTGTGAGTTAGAAAACAGCCTGGGCTACAAAAGTCAGCTCAAGGCCAGCCTGAACTGCATAGTGAGACCCTGTCTCAAAAAGACAAAAAAAAAAAGAATTCTGGGGTGTGGTGGCACATGCCTACGGTCCCAGCAGGAGGCTGAGGCAGGAGGATCCCTGTGAGTTCAAAGCCAGCCTGAACTAGATAGCAAGACACTATTAACAAACAAAACAAAACAGAATTTTGGCTGTAAGAACACCCTTAACTCCTTGTGATTCTCTCCTACTGCTTTCTCCTGCTCAAACATCCTAGCGCCCACGTTCTCCTTCTGCTTTATAAGAACACCGTGGCAGGAGAGGCGACATTGTAACCCAAGAGAAGGGGCCTCGTGCCAAACACAAGCATGCAAAACTGGCCTTCCAGATAATATGGACAGCTAATTTGAAGAAAATATATGCAATATAATCACCATTATTGAATTCCTATCATCTTGTATTTTGAAATTTTGTATTATTTCTAATCTTTTTCATTCTCTTTAAAATTAAAAAGAATCACATTGCACCCTAAAAAAATAAAATAAAATAAAATAAAATTACACGGGGAGGGGAGGAGACCAAAACTTTTCTCTATCAGCAACAGAAATGTCTCTACTCTGAAAATACATGAAACTGGTAAAGGCTTCAAATTGTGCTCGTGTCAGGCAGGCAGAATTAACAAAAAGTTAAGGGGAGACTTGATCAATAAATTTCTACTTCAAACGTGTCTGAACGATGGCGTAAAAATTAAAAAGCGCCGTACAGGCCATGCATGCCCCCTCGCGTGCAGACGCTGCCAGGCCGTCTGCCTCACGTTGCGCCAGTCCACAGCAGGCACAGAAATGCACGGCTGCTCAGGCACTCAGACTTCCTTGTCTCCATGTAGCTTCTAAGCACAAATAAATAGCAAATAAGTGGTCCCGTACTGACGCTGCTCCCTGAGACTCCAGCTCGAGGGTCTCAGTCTCAGCGGGGTCTCAGGAAGCTTGGGCTCTGCCACCTTGTTGCCAGAGAGACCCCTGGGCCAAGCTGATCCCGCCACCCTCCCCCAGCCACTTGAGCTAAACACAGATGGCATCTAATCAGGAAGCTGAACACAAGGCAAGTAAATTAAGGATTCTTAATCCCAACTGTGATCTTAATTTACCCTAAATTACATGTATCTCTCTGTAATTTAATTTCATCAGCTGTAAAAAGGTCATATTAATTTTTCTAATTGCCACTTACAAAGATAATTTTGTCACTTCAACCAGTAGTGTTTTAGTACAAATCTTGAGTTTAATGTAGAATTTAATGAATGGCATCACTATGTACAGGAGTTTCTTCTTTTGTATAAGAAGTTTAATCTAAACTTTAGTTCCTTTTTTTTTTTTTTAATTTTAGTACTGGGTCTACAGGGTCCCACTACATAGACCAGACTTTTAGTGATCTGCCTCTCAAGAACTGGGATTATAGGTGTGTGCCACCGTGCCCAGTCTGAATTGCCGTCTCAGTGCACCCCCAGGGGTAGGGCCAGCAAGACAGACCCCGGGGATCGAACCCCTGGCCCCTGCACCTGCTTGCAGGTGCTTTAATTCACTGTGCTATTTGGACCGCCCTCTTTTTCATTTCTTAACAAGTAAAAATAAGAGACTAGTAGTCCCTGCCAAGGGTCTCTCAGGAGGCAGTAATCCAGTGGCCCGTGGCCTTGCACAGCGGCCACGATCATTTGTGTGGTTCCATCCAACCTCAGTTCCACCTGGCCATCAACCACAGGCCTCAGTTTCCCTAACTGTGGCCGGAAGCCACGCCAGGACCTAGCTCAGGACCTCCTCAGAAACCAGCGCCAGCTCGGACCATGAGCACCTGAGAAAGATACCCACAGTCTCTCCGAGCCTGTGTCGAGAAGTGACACAGAAGCGCCCTTCGCTGCCCGGCCAAAACTGCAGTTCAATCCCCGGCACCACATGCTGCGCCAGCGCCACCACCAGGGCAGGCTGAGCCAGCCACAAAATGAATAAATAAAGAAACAAACAAACACAACAAGCAAACAAATAAATAAATAAATAAATAAAATTTAAAAAAAAAAGAAAATAAGAAATCGTATACGCTTTTAGTTTTTGGAGACCTCTTTTTTTGCTGTCGTTATAAACAAAGGTGACCAACAGACGCTGATGCGCTGGGATTCTCCCACGGCAGGCTGAAGAAGTCGAGGCGACACCTGCTCTCTTGCGGTTCCCACATCACTATCATGCCCTCGCTTAGAGCCTGCAGTCCCTTGGTTTCTTGAGAGCCACATCTGTCTTCAAGGATGCGGTGGCAGATGCTAGACCCGCAGCTGCCTTACCAAATTCAAACGGCGTGAGCTAGAATCAGCGAAACGTGATGACGTTATCCTGGCATTGGGTCATATTAAAGCTTCAGGTTTTCTATGAAAACATTTATATAAGTAGAATTCCTAATATTTGATAGACCTATCAGTTTCCCTCTGGACTTTCTTACATGTTAATTTGGAAATCACTGATGAAATGATCCCAGATATATCTTCACTTATCCAAAAAAAAAAAGATATGTGAAGAAGCTCTCCTTTTTTAATCAGGATCTCACTCTGCAGCCCAGGATGGCCTTGATTTCATAGAATTCCTGTCTCAGCCTCCCGAGTGCTGGGATCCCAGGCCTGCAGAGCCATACCAGCCATATTTCCTTGTCAATGGGTAGAATTAATTGTTTTCATCTTCAGCTTAGATACAGTAGTAAATATTTTATTAACTCTTCCTTTTTGGTCACCTCACAACCTCCTTTCAAAGATAAATGAGCCAGGCCGGGCATGGTGGCGCACACCTATAATCCCAGCACTTGAGAGACTGAGGCAGTGGGATCAGTGCGAGTTCCAGACCAGTCTGGGCTACAAAAGTGAGCTCAAGATCAGCCTGAACTGCACAGAGAGACTCTGTCTCAAAAAGACAGAAGGAAAAAAAAGATTAATGAGCCAGCCAGAACTCAAACAAGCGCTCCGCCCACAAGACCATAACCCTATGCTCTGCCACTGTCTCTGCCCCAGGGAAGATGGCTGTGAAACCAAGTGGGACCCCCAGGATAGCGGGCAGCTGTGGCGGCAGTGGGGAGGGCTATGGTCTGTGGTTCTGCCTCAACTGCCCAGGAGAATTAAGTCAAGGGCTGGAAGAATTGCAGTGTTCACACCCCAGGATATAGGAAACCTTGCAATGTTGACCTGTGGGACTGGACAGGAGCAAGCTGTGAGTCTCTCTGGTCCGTACCCTGTACCTGGCCTAATTCAAGAACAGATGCTCCTGGTCCTATAAGCATAGACCTGGCCCTCAGGCGTCGCTTTCTGTTAGGTGGAATTTGGCAGGATACCCAAAGCTGACCTGAAGGCAGGACCACACGTTCTTCTCTAAGGACCCCAGAAGGCAGGGAGAAGAGACTAATGGCAGAGCCTGGCCTGCACGCAGAGCCCTGGGAGAAATAGGTGGTGACTCGAGGGTTCAAGCAAACTACTAGTGGCGTGGACTCCATCCTCAGGAGAACTGGAACTGCAACCCAGGCCAGAAGGCAGAGATCTCAGGGGTCCAAATGGCTGGGCGCAGAGGGAGGCAACGGTTTGGACACCCAGCTGGCCCAGTTTCCTACTCAGAACCGGAGGCTGCTGTGAGGCCCCTCTACTGCAGAAGCAAGCCCCACACTAGCTTGATTACCGCCAAGAGGATCAACCTCGCTTCCGATGCAACCCTGAGATGCAGCACTCAGAGAACTTGTGACTGGAATCTGGAAAAGGTACTTTGGAGTCTACACAGGCATTGTTTAAACTGCGCAAAATACAGAAACCAGAACACTACAGTGTAATGACTCTGTAAATGGTAGAGTACCAATGCTTCAGTAGTGACTTCA
>PVKN010018079.1:0-17009 GCA_004027915.1 Capromys pilorides
CAGCAGCCATCATGCCAGCACCGGGCAGACGGCCTCCCGCCCTCCCTGGCCTCTCCCAGGCCGGGGCCCCTCCGCGCTCCGTCTGCGCCAGACGCCAATGGGTGCCAGCCCCGGGAGCACCGGCTGCCGCCCTCTGCCACCACTTAATTCGACGCAAATATGCCTGCTTTGGACTCTGCCTTTCGGAACAGCAGCCGCATGCGGGTGCCAGGAAGGGCGGTCGGCTGATGCCGCGGGCTCTTCGAGGCAAGGAAGGAACGGGGCGGCTCTCCGCCTGCTGCCTTCGCACCGAGATGACTCCTGGAGCGGAGCCACTTGGTCAGCCGCAGACACCCAGAGGCCGGAGGCGGCAGCCAGGCCAGATGGCTGTGGACGCCGGAGCCCTGCGCCCTTCCTGGGCTGAGCGTCTCCACGCCAGTGGACGACGTGAGCGGTGGGGAGGGCCGGGCCTTGCCCTTCTGGAAGGGAGACAAGGCGGGAGAGGCGGGCGACCACTGCTCGCGGTGTGACAGAGGAGAGCGGTGGAGACAGGCCGTGGTGGCCTTCCCAGGAGGATGGGATAAAGCCCAAGGCGAGCTGAGCTGAGACGCAGGATCTTGAACCCCTCTGGAGAGACCCGGAGCTCTGGGCCAGGTGGGGAGAGAGCTGAGGCAGGACACAGGACTCGGTGGATGCCCGAGTGCCTGGTCAGGATGGCCACGGCCACGTTTTGCTGTGAAGGTATGGAAAGGAGACGAGTGGGTCCTAGGGTGACAGAGCCCCCACTTGATCCCCCCGGCCCCGGGACATGCAGCACAGCCCTTTTCACAGTCACAAGGGGCTAAAACATGCCAGGTTTTCCTCATGGGTCCTGGAGACCAGGCTCTGGGGATGCTCACCGCGCCTTGGTCTTTGATCCGGCCCTGCCACCCTTTGCAGCCAGGCCTCCATCTCCTCAAGCTTCTGGTCCTCTCGGGCACAGGGCACAGCCACCGGGAGGCGGGAGAAATGTGCACCGACTCCAGGCCATGCCACGCCAGCTCGAGTCGCAGCCCCTCCCTTCTGCTCCTCATCTGACCATGTGAAGACCCGGACACCTATCTCAAAGCACTGCAGGGTGAGGCCGCCCGCAGCTCGCTGGGCTTTGCACCGTGTCCTGCCTCTGCCTCTGTCCAGCTCGCTGGCTCTCCGGTGAGCCTCCCTAGGCTTTCTCTCCCACCCAGGCCCCGCACAGCTCCACCGGGAAGGGAAGGCCCCCCTCCCCCACTCCACAGTCTACACTCACTTCCGCTCCAGGTCGGAGACCAGGCACAGGGCTCCCAGTCCAGGAGGCGCAGAGCAGCCAGGGCGGGCAGCACCTGGGACCCAGGGCCAGGGGCCGAGTTGTCTGCCTGCTCTCAGCTCTCTTGTTTAAGGGTCTGCAGGAGAATCCTTTCATCCAAACAGCCCCCCAAGTGCGTGTTTATGTCCCTACGCTACCGTATCCAACCTCTGGCTTTCTCTTTCCCATATGGTGGATAAATATGTAAATGTAACCAGAAATATTAATATCTGCGTAACTCTTCTTTGCTGGATCAAATGACCCTGGCCCTTTGGGATGGGGGTGCGATGACCATCACCCCGTGGACAACTCTTCCTAGACGTGTTCTCCACTCACTGCTGCCCCGCCATCCTATCCCCTCATTCTCCAAGATGGCTACAGAAGCCCCACCTACCACACCTGCACTTCAGGGAGGAGATGAGACACAGAGGCCTGCTACCAGATGACTTCGTATTCAAAGGTTTCAGGGGACTTACCGAAGTCACTGTGCTTGCATTTCATTGTCCAGCTGCAGCTGCCGCAGAGGAAGAGGTAACCTCATCCCCTGGACCAAAATGCAGGATCTGTTTTCCCAGGGGAATTCTTGTTAGGTGGGCTGGAAGCACTTTTTCCTCTTTTTACTGATGTGTTTCCAGACTGGGCCCAGTGGTGTGTGGCTGTAATCCCGGCACTTGGGAGGCTGGAAGCGGGGGTGAGACCCTGTAGACCCTGTACTAAATGTATATATATATGAAAGAAGATGCGGATGCGCTTCCCTGCTCTGGCCAACGCACTGTGGTAACAGTGTTCCCTCAGAATCCTTTCTCTGAATAGCCATTGTGTCTAAACAGCGTGGCAGCCAGCCCCCAGCTCAGACATCTTCAGCAGGGTCCGCTTTCCCTGAGGACTCGACACACATGTCCTGTCCTGTGGGACTCGGCCTGCTCTGTCTCCCCATCCCGCCTTGGCTTTGCAGAGCCCCTCCTGCCTCCTCCCAGGCCCTGGGCTCTCCTGTCTCCTCTTGGGGTCATGTGGCACCCCTCTGGGCAGCCCATGGCTGGACAGATGCCCCTGCTGGAGGTGGGGCCCCCGTGACTGTTTGTTCACCAACAGGATTTCAGCACGGAAAGGGTATGTGCGTTACAGCCCTCCCTAAACACGGCACAACAAAACAAGCTCTTATCAGAGCCTCAAGGACACCGTCGGCTATGCTCGGTGGCACAGGCCTGTAACCCCAGCACTCCGGCAGCCTGAAGCAGGAGGATCACAAATTTGAGCCCAGCCTGGGCAACTTATGGAGATGTCTGAGGATGCGACTCAGTGCAAAGCCTCTGGTTCAGTTTCTGTTGGTGAAAGGAATCCCTTCCCTCCCACTTTCCTCCCCTCCCCTTCTCCTACCTCTTCTGTCTTCTCCCTCCTTCCTCTCCCTCCCCATCTCTCCCCCTCCTGCCTTCTCCCCTCTCCCTCCTCCCTCCCCTCTCCTTTCATCCCTCCCTTCCCTGTCCCTCCCCTCCTCTCCCTCCTTCACATTCCTCCCCTCCCCCTGCTTCTCCCTCCCTCCCTCTCCCTCCTTCCCCTTTCCCTTCCTCTTTGTACAGAACAACCTTTCCCAGGCTGCCCTAGGTCAGCTGTCCTAGGCCGGGTGATGCGTGCCGGGTGCCGTCTTCCATCTCCAGTAGAATTACGTACATTAATCAAACAGTCACTTACATTCCCTAGGTGAGGTGGAGAGGGCACCCCTGTGCTTACACTTTGGGAAGTTAGCACTTACACCAAAAAACAAAAACATATGATTTCCCCAAATTATTTTCCTTTAAGCCTCTGCCTGCAAAGTGAAAACCAAAACAAAACCAAGCAAAAGCAACGTAATTTCAGACCAAATTAGATAAAACCAAAACCCCAAGCAGGGCAGCTGCATCAAGTGCGGGGGCGCTGGCTGTGGAGCTGGCCTCAGCTGCAGCCCTGGAGAGTGGGGCCAGGCTGGGTCCAGGCAGTGGTGGCGGCCCAGGATGGAGGAAAAGGGGAGGAGCAGCTGGCAGAGACCAGCTCTGGCTGGCTCGGGCTGAAGGGTTTCTCTCCAGTTAGCTGGGGCCTTGCGGCCCAGGACACGGGAGGTCAGGGCGCCCAAGGCCTGAACCGGATGAGGTCTACCTCTGGAGAGCCCCAGGGAGCTGGCTCTTGCCATCTTTCTTCCACCACGGGGGGACCTCAAGTGACAATAAGCAGCCCCACTGGTGCACCTCAGGTGCCGGCCAGACCTCTCTGATGGGGGAGGGGCAGAGTTCCTCTTCTAGGGCTGAGGTCGCCAGGAGAAGGTGGCCTCTGTGCCTGACGTGGGCTACTCTTTCTAGCACCCCGAAGGTGAAGGTGAACAATGCGAGCTCTGTGGGTGCCTCGGGGTGTCCAGCAGGGCGTGGCCGCGGCGCCAGCCCCTGCCCCCTTTGTCTCCTCGGTGGCTCTGGTCCCCGGCCGTGGGGGCTCTCGGTTGGGAGCACTTCTTTCTGCTTTTGCTCACCGACGGCTCCTGACTGTGACTTGTAGTGTGTGAGGGGCGCACAGGTGCTCCCCAGGGCATGTGCAGAGCCTAGGCTCTTAGGAAACACCCAACTGTGCCCCCTTTTAGCGTGTCTTCGAGGGCTGTGTGTCGCTGGCCTGGTGCGCAGCCTGTGGTGCCATGGAAGGGTGGTGGGAGCTTCTAAGAGTGGGAGCCTGAAGGGAGGTCGGGTCCTGGGGTCGTTCCTGAAGGGGCGGGGGTTAGGGGTCCTGGGTGCTGCCTGTCTCTCCCTTTGCTTCGGGACCACTATGAGCTGAACAGGCCTCTGCCATGTGCTCTGGCCCTAGTGACAGGGCCGACTGACCTTGGAGTGACACCCCGGACCTCCCGGCACAAAGAAAACCTTTGCTGCATAGAAGCTGCGTTTCCAGGCACCTCGTCACTAAGAAACGTGACTGACACCAACTGCCATTTGGTGAGCAGCCCCTTAGCAGTAGGCATGGGAGAAGATCGGCCATGCAGATAGCCAGGACCTGTCAAGGACCGCAGAGCTGGCGGGGACACAGATAGGCACACGGGAAATGACGGTGTGTAGGGAAGTGCCAGCTCTGAGGAAGCCTGAGGAGCTGGGCAAGCTCTGAGGGGCCCGGATTCAGGATGGGATGGAGACGGCTCCCTAGACCTCTAGGAGGAAGTGATGAGTGTGGGGTGGCAGGGAGGAGCAGAGACGGGGGCACAGAACATGAGGCGTGGGACATGTGCCACACTCAGGCGTGACAGTGACCCTGAGTCACAGAGATGCTGGATAAATTGGAATATGCTTGTCTAGAAAGCAGCAGCTGCATAGAGGCATCCAGAGATCAGATTCTCATCCTGGGAATTAAGTCACAGGTTGCTATCAGCAGCGACAATTTGGCCTGGGTTTGGGGTCCAAAACCTATGCCTAGCCCAACTCCCAGAGCAGGAGCCCAGGACCCTGCATTTGTATAAAAGCTCTCTAGTCATGGGTAAATAAAAATTATGATGAGGAACCATTTCACTACCACTAGGTGTGCAAAGCCATGAGGTTGGCTGTTGCTTTAATAAACAGAAAACACGTAGTGCTGGAGAGGCTTTGAAGAACCTGGAACCTTTGTGCCTTGTGGATAGGAATGTGAGCCGGTTCTGCTGCTCAGCTGCACACAGAGGCTGCCCATCGGGTCCACTGAGCCTGCGCATAGGCAGGTGCTCCAGGGAAACAGGGATTCAGGAGAAAATCTGGGCGCCCACATCACTAGGAGCGAGGATATGGAAGCCACCTGATGTCCACCAATGAGTGGACAAGGGACAGTGCATCTACATGCATGGAATATACACAGCCTCAAAGCCAAGGCTATCTTGATATTTACTGTAACCTCAGTGAAGCTTGTGCTCAATGAAAGGAGGACACAAAGGATGACAGTGTGTGGGTCCCTTACACGAGACATCTAGGACAGGCAGCTGAAGGCAGAGCAGCATTTTCAGGGGCTGGGGTGAAAGGGGACAGGAAGATGTTACGCACAGTTAAAGGTTTTCGAATAAGTAGTGGCTGAACAATATTGTGAACGCCTTAATTGTGCCCTTAGAATGGATAAATGTTAAGTTATGTTATGTGTATTTTACCTCCTTAAAAGCAGGCTAAAATGTCCCCTCCTGAACTTGAAGCCTTCAGTCTAGAGGGGAGTTTGTAAAATCACTGCGATAACTTTCCTGATGGTCATAGAATTTCTAAAAGCTAAAACAGCCAATGTGCATGCATGGAACTGTCCAAGGCTAAGGTCCTACTGACAAGTTGTGAGACAGATATGTGTCATTTAATTTGATCTGTGTGAGCCCATAAAGGGTCTCCCTCTGACAAAAACAGTCACTCAGGTGTCTCAGGAGTCTCAGCTCCTGTTGCCCGCTTCCAAATCACTTCAAGGGCATGCATTTCTCAAGGTCAGATCTCCCCAATGGAAGCCAGAAAGCACTAGTGTTCCACACTTCACGTGCATCTTGAATCTTGATTTGCGTCCATCTCTAAAGGACAGGCAAGGAGGAAGGCAGACAGGCAAGTGTCTCAGCTTGGGTTCCCTGATAGCAGACTGAGACAAAGGCTTCCATGCACCATAGGTATTTGTGAAGGAATCCCAGGGTGGAAGAGTGAGAGATGTGGTAGTGTCTCAGTGACTCTGGTTTCTGGGACAAATATCCAACACTGAAAATGAGGGAAGGAAAGGTTAATTTAGCTGACAGTGGAGGTTTCAGTCCATACTCAGCTGGCTCCAAGGTAGAGGGGCATGTGGTGGAGGGCAGTAGTTCATGGCAGCAGAAGACAGCAAAACAGCAAGAGCAAAAGTGAGGAGAAACAGCAACAAGGGCTAGGGAAAGCAAGTCTATGTCTCTGTCTCTCTTATGTTACATTCAGGCTATCTGCCCGAGGCTAGGTGTAGCACTCACACCCATAATCCTAGCTGTACTCAGACCCATAATTTCATCCTTGGATCATGAATTAATCACAAACTCCAGAAGCAGCACCACGACTGAAAGAGGCTTTGGGGGTACAACTAGAAACAAACCATAACAGGTAGGGTACACAGAAAAGCAGCAGAAGACTATACACTTGGAGCACCCACCACAAGAAAATCTGAGCTTGGAAGTACTCAAAAATGTGAAGACTTTGAGTGTGAAGGCAATGGCACAAGTAGAAAATCCCCCAGCTCACCTCATGCGAGGGGACACAGCCAAATCGGGCACACTGAAAATAGTATGTATGAAATTGCCTGCAGGCTATTTGTATAAGGCATACATAAATGTGAGTTTCGTTTTAGTTTTTATTTTGTGGGACTGGGGATCGAACTCAGAAGCTTGCACTTGCCAGGCAGGCACAATACAAGGCATTTTGTTGTCTTCATCATGGATGTGCAGAGTACAAGGTGCAGACATAACTTTTCTAAACACTATTAGTACAAATATTTCTTCTCATTGAACTAACAGTAGTTGTATACATAGCCCAATATTCCATAATAGTAGTGGGTTATTAGTAGAACTGGCAACATCAGAAGCTGTTGACTTGAGCCTTTCGCAGCTCAGCATGCTAATCTAGCTTTACTATTTGTGTCTCATGGTTCAACTTTTCTGCTGGGTGGTTAAGTCCAAGTTAAAGCAAGGCCTGTGTACCAAACATGTAACTTTTGTATCTGACAAGGTCAGCCAAATCCCCTCAGGATTTACCTTGAAACCATGTACAGTGTTTTGTAGATCTTTTGTTAGTATCAGCCATCTGGATGAGTCACAGCCATTGCTTGACCAGTTTGCTCTCTGCAAAAGCCTCAGAGAATGTTTTCTCTCCCGATGACTCTCCTTAGGCACACTATATATTTCTGCCCTGTGATGATCTTGAACAGAAAATTCCGAACACCACTGAGTTACAGGATGTTAAAATACAGGTTCTCTTATGTCCAGAGTCCTCAATGATCTTGAAGGGCTAGGGCCAAAATATTGGCTATCCTTGTAGCCCTTCTTTTTCTCTAAGTTTTTGGTCTGCAAACTTAAGTTCTTACCCCTCCAGAAGAAAAGCTTAGTGATATTATTACCCTAAAACATAGGTACTTAAGCTTAACATCACTCACTGTCTTTCTGAATATTAAATGCCTTCGACAACATGGAACCAGTATTTTCCGCCAATCATTGATTTTCTAATAAATCCCTATAGAATGTGATTAAAAAAACTGTTACACATTTTTACACAGAAACTTAGAAGTCTAAGCATGTACAAAATTGTAGCAGGTCAATGCTATGACACTTTTCCTTGTCTCGTATTCTCTTTAATTACCCTTGTTTTCTTTTAAAACATTTACTTGAGAGTGAATATAGCAATAATTGATATTAGAAGCAGCACACATTTAAAAGACCAGAATGTCAGGCATTCCAAGCATGGTTGTAGTCTTACTCATTGCTACTGTTTTAGTTTTCAAAATTAATTTGTATTTAGATGTGAGTCCCATGTCCAAGGTATCCAATTATGTAGTGGCAAATATCCTAAAAAATAAAAACAAACCCAAGCCAGGGTGGCTTTGTCTAGCATTTGTACATATCTGTCGCCTCAGGTCCCTGTTGTTATGAATGTTTAATGGGCATTAGCTTTCTGTATCTCACATTTTGGGTGGGGTGCATGAGAAATCAGAGAAGACCTAGGGTTAGAGGAAAGAAACAAAGGGGCCAGGACCAGGAACACTGGAAAAATAGAGTCAGGAGCTGTGGGAAGCCTACACTGTCCTCCCTGGCCCAGCAGCAGGTGTGCTGGGAGGTTGCACCAAGAGGAGGCAAAACATATGGAAAGAACTCCGCTGTCCTGTCCATGTTTGCATGGAGCCTCAGTGTACCAGGGACACCCAAAAGAGGAGGGCTTCCAGGTCCTCCCTCAATCCATACCCTGTGCTCACTGAGGGAAAAGGAGCTGGAGCAAGGAGAGACAGTCTGGTCCCACAGGGAGAGCTCTTGTTTATTTTATAACTTTGGCCCTGTAAACCACTGCAGAAAAAAAAAAAAAAAAAAATTCTTTTCATGATCTCTTTATCCCAGATTGGATTCTGCCTTCAGATTTCCTGCTAGCTTCTAAAATTAGAGGCACTTATTTTCCCAGGAGGCTGCACACTTCAGTGATTCCCGACAGGCACTCTCCATACCATCAGGGAAATGGTCAGAAGTTCCAGTTCTCAGTGCCCATCCGCATCCTGAGCCATGACTCCAGGACAAGGGTATTAGTCTGGTTCACTGAGCCTCCTGGTGATACTGATGCCTCGAGTGTGCAAACTGCAACAGGAAAGTGCGAGAAGGACAGTCATGCACTCTCGGCAAAATCGCTCATGGGAAACTACACTGTGCAATGCTGAATCTGTCTTTGGTTTCAGGCCAGCAAACACCAGCAGTGCGTGACCCTGCAGTGCAGTGGATGAAAAATTACTTGGGAGTCAAAGTTCAGCTTAAACTCCAAGAAGCCCTGAGGAAGTGTTTCTCTCCAAGACATGTCAGCATGAGAACACCTCAGGAAAACAGCAGCAATCCGCAAAGTCCGGGCCTTTTATTTGTAACAAAGGCCATAAGGACAAAGGTACAGAAGAAAAACATTCAGGTGGGAGTTTCGGAGAAGGACAGCTAAGCGAGCTTATGGGGCATGAGGAACACAACAGCTGGAGCAACATCTCTATGAGTAACTTCGTTGCTAATTCTGCTCACTGTCTGGCGGATGGCTCTGATCTTTAACCACACATTCCAGGATCCCCGTCTATCACTCCTTCATCTTTGTACTCACTTCAGTCACTCATCCAGCCAACATTTCCCACTGCCCCCAATGCCTGTACCACTGTCCCAGGCTGTCCCATCAAAGGACCTCAATGATGGTGGCTTCAAGCACAGGAACTTATGTGCGCATAGTTTTGGAGTCAATATGTCGCAAATATGGTGGTGGTGTGGCAGTCTCAGTGAGGAAAGCAAAAGGGGTGGCAGAGGGAGAGAGACAAAGAGAGAGGGAGAAACAGAAAGAGGGAAGTTGTAGGAACAAAGAAGCTTTTTATTGTGAGCTTAAGACTGACATCTTGACTCTGGCTCAAGACTCCCACATCGTTAGCCCCTATTTAGACTTTACCTCCAGGTTATATACTTTTCTGGTTTCCATAGTAATCATGCATTACCTCATTTTCAGGAATTTTACAAGAATATCACACAATTGCCACAAGGTTTACATTTTCCAGACCGTGTGGACTATCTGCCTGTCACGGGGCATAGTGTTTTAATGTTTACCCTATTCCCCTGCAGTGGAAAGGAACAAGCTCTCGTATCTGCCCTGTCAATGAGGCATGGCTACAGGTCTCTCAACTTGTGTCAAAATCAAAATGAGACCCAGGTTCCCCTATGGAACCCCTTGTTTGTCTCTGTGTGGCACAGGACCACCTGCTGTACAGTTCCAGTGGCAATATCCACATGCGTTCTCTAAGAAAGTGGTCCTCATGGGCTGTGAGGAACCACAGCCTTGACACAGCCTGGTCCATCTCTGTATCATGCATGCCTGCTAACAGCCCTGTCCTCCAGGATGACTGGAAAGGAAGCTCTCCTTTCCCCCAGGAGGGATTATGTCTACCTCCCCTGGAAATGGTGCCATCCTGTCTCTTCAGGAGGTGCTCCACCATGGCCTCACCTTCAGAGGTGTAGTTGAGCCTCACTGCCCAGACAATAATTCCCAAGATCTCTGACATTCCAGGCCTTATAGGAAAGGCTGTTCCATCATACCCATGCTATCCTTGCTATTAGTACAACCACCTACAGATGTGCATGGCAACAGATATTACAGTGTTGGGAGAAAATACAAGTACTTTTAAACAATATTGGGAATTGAACTCAGAGCCACTTGAGCCTGAGCTATGTTCCCAGCCCTTTTTATTTTGAGACAAGCTCTCCCTCAGTTGCTCAGACTGGCCTGCAACTCACAATCTTTCTGCCTCAGCCTCTGCAGTGGCTACGATTATGGGACAAGCCTGTGCCACTGGGCCCAGAGAAACAGTGCTTTTGAAAATGAACATATATTATTGAAGAGTTTTGTATTGATATTGTTTGCCAAATAGTGATCAAAAGGTGCACTCTGGAAGTGGTACACATGTGCATCAGCCCCAGTGCCAGCTGCCTCTTGGTCTCCCTGGGCTCAGGATCAGCATGCAGGATGTCTCCCCCAGGCCAGAACCCGAGCTGTCGTGCTTTGATGCAGCCCTTTCCCAGGAGCCTTTGCTGGGAGCTGGTGAGAGGCAGCAGCATAGCGCTGCTCTTGTCCCGTCTGCAGCCCCGCGAGCAGCCCAGAAGGTTCTCCTTTCTGTCCACATCCTCTCTTGCCCCAGTTGAGTCAGTGCTGGGCCTGGCAGTTGCAGAGAAAAGGCCATACTAAGAGGGGAGGCAGGGTAAGTACCGGGATCCGGGCCACTCTTTCTTGCCCTGGGCTTGGCCTTTGGGGACTTCTTTTCCCCCTCACCTCTTAGCAAAAGAGTGTTTCTCTCCAGCTTTCCCCTGAGGGTCTCCTTCTACCTGAGATGGGGGACCAGCAGCAAGGAGCCAGGGCACAGCATGAGCAAGGCGTGGAGCCAGGACAGACCAAGGGGCAGCCTCAGTCTGAGCTGCAGCCCCCTTGATAAGATTTCTTCCTATTTTTAGGTGACACTGTGATACTTTTGGCACTAAAGCAGAGCTAGCAGTGCTTTCTCTAGTTTCACCTTGGTTTATTTTAACGGGCTGAGAGGTTTGTGGTAAGACATATCCTCCTGTTAACTTTATGAGGCCTGAAGCGCTCAGTTACGGAGCCAGATTCTTCACTAGACCAAATCTTCAGTCTCTGAAGTGCTGAGATACCTTGATGTTTAAAGGAGTATTTGTGAAAATGGCTTGAGTTTTCTGGCAGGATCTTTTTTAAACTTTTTCCCGTAGTTTCACTTCTGAATGTCCTAGGCTTCTAGAGATAAGTACATTAAACTGGTGGCAGAAGCTTCATGGGGCTTGTTTTCCAGAAAGAAGTACTGGTTTAGGGGCAGAAACGAAACTTCCTGGGTATGTGACAGCGATGTTTGAAGAATAATTCGTGACAAAGCTATGAATGAAAATGGAGTGCCCAGGCCACATCCTAACACACAGGTGTTACCACTCATTCCTTACCTGCTTCGACGCCATCCTGTGCAGCAACAGGTGATGGGTCCCAGGGGGAGGGAGAAGGTCTCCTGACAATGTCTCCTTCTTGTGGTGTCGACTCACGGAAGGCATGAGAGAAGTATCAAAAGCCAGCAGAAATAATAAAACAGCATTGGCCAACATGCACAAAATGTAAACGATTTGTGATTGGTCCCAAATTAACCATCCTCAGGGGTTCACTGCTTGCTCCTTAGTAGGCAGTCCACTCCTCAGAGGTTAAAGGACCAAGGGAAGGGGGGGCTCAACTGAGGGAAGGGGTGCCCAACTGAGGGGAAGTGTGTTTCTTCTGCTGCCTCATCACTGCTGATGGAGACTCACTGTGAGTGGGCTGGGAGGTACTTCCTCTTCTAATTTTCCCTGTGGAGTCCCACTGCTGCTGGCAACTGGAGGAATCTGCATTCCATTCCATCTCCCTCCCTGCTCTTAGGCTCTATGAGCTCATGTCTCCCTGAGATTCAGAACCACCGAGTCCCGCAAGGGCCACCTGTGTGGGAAGGTGGCTCACAGTTCCTTTGCTGGGACTCTAGCAACCACCTGGCAGTGTTTTCCCACCTCACCATGCCGTGTCTGGATGGCCAACGGCCAGCAGCCACCTTCAGTGAACTTCCTGGGTGGCAAGGGCTCACTGGGGGTGGGCAGGGGACAGCAAGTGGCAGAGCTGAAGGCCGCATGCAGAGCAGAGGGGAACCTGGAAACCCCCAAAGTCTCTGCCCCCTCTCTGTATCTTGGCCTTGACAGGGCATCCCAGGCCACTTCTCCACGGCTGTCAGCTCCCGAGGTGGGCGTGGCCTGGCTTTTTACGCTCAGCCTCTGGCCTCCATCCTTCCAAGAAGGTTTCATCTTCAGGGTTTTCCGGTGACATTGAGTTCTTTGTTTATTTAGCACAGGACTGGAAAGAGGAGGAGCCGTCAGGGCAGAAAGAGGAGGCACTGTTAGGAGAGCCAGCGTGGTGGGTGAGGCTGAGTCTCCATAAGATGCTGGCCAAGCCCCAGACACCAACAGGAAAGCCAGGGTAGTGCTGGGACCCCCAGACCAGCACCGTGAGGGAGCTTGGGGCATCTTCTAGGCTGAGTGGGGCGTCTGCCCTGTCTCTCAAGAGGGGCACTCCATGCACACAGTCATCTTCGTGACTGAGCTCCTCCTTCTGGCCCTGGACGCCTTATTTATGGAGCAGCTGCTAGCACTGCACTCAGCGTAGCAGGCATGGATGCAGCCAGTGCCTCAGGGAGCACCTGCATGCAGTCCATGCCCTCCAGGCCATGGCAACCAAACCCACATGGGTGAGCAGCCCAGCCGGGACACGCACAGCCTACCTACAAAGCACCCGCCCCATCTGTCTTCGAAGCTTCTCACAGTCCTCAGATACCAACCTGATGATGGCGGCTCACAGCAATTGCTGGGCCTTAAACGCTTCAACCACACAAACCCTGATTCCCCAAATCATTGCTCTGCAGAGCTGAGGATAAACCTTGAAACAGCTGAGAGATGAGATTTAGAAAATAGATTTTTCCAATAATCTGGGCCAATGTCTTTTCTGGGCTCTTGACCTAGGCTTAATTTTGAAATGAAAGAAATGCATTTAGCAAAGCTCCTCTCCTTTCTAGGTCAGGGAAATCGATTATCAGCTCAGCTCTCCGGCTCCTTCCACAGGTCAGCCTCGCTCTGCGCAGTGCAGGTGGCGAGGTCTGTTTTTCCATTCTGGTTAGAAAAAGAAGACTCTCGATTGTAGAACAGGTAAACTGCTTTCCATGTCTATCAGTTGTATTTTTTGCACTTTGCATGCTTGCCTGGGCAAGCCTTTCCCCCCTGGACTCTTATGTGTAGTAAATAGCCAGCGGATTGTATCTGACATGTTAGAATAATATCACCTGCTTTTGCCAGAGCCCTCTTTCTGCTGTTGTGGGACAAAGAGTAAGGCTTTTCCCTTTGCATTTTGCACCTTGGGAGCTACCGGAGGCTGCTGCACCCCAATTCTTGCTAATTCCACGCAGATCCCTAGTCCCCGCTAACTGGGTCCTGATAGCTCAGGCGCATTTTCCAACCAACAATGGTGCTGCAATTAGCACGAAGCCCATGAAGGAGGCATGTTGAAATATGATAATTTATTCCATTTGCTAATATGTTTATTCCTCAGTAGCATTTCCCAAATCCATATGGATTTGATTATTCTCAAATCTTCATTTCCTGGTGATGGTGCTTTCATTATATTGTAAATCATCTGATTATAATTCAGTGGTGTGGACTCTTTCTATGCTGTATTTATAGTCGATTGTACTTGAAATGTTGGTAGCTTCGTTAATGGAGTCTGAGGGTATTATTACTCCTTTAAATTGGAAAGAGCTGTTGCCTAGCTAGAGTCTATTTAAAAATAAAGCCAATTTGGGGGAAGCTCGGTAATGCAAGTCTTATCTCTCACACAGCCTCTAATAGGGAGCGCAGCTCTGCCTTGCAGTAAATTCCCTCCAGTGGGGAAACGCGCCTCCCTCAGAACGTGCCTGCCAGGGTGCGGGGCTAAGCCAGCACTCGCTCTTCTGTCTTTGAATTTAGTGAATCCGGACTTTGGGGAACCTTTCTTTGAACATCCCTTCAAAATGCTTTCCTTGAGCCTCCACTGTGCTATGTGTCAGGAGGACCCAGAATCAACCGAGCTGAAAAGACAGCCAGGACCCCTGACCACCCCCACGGCGTGAACGCAGGCATCAGGGGAGGAAGGGAAACTCCGGACAGCAGGATAAAAGCAGGCAGAGGCGTGTCCCCTGGGCCCAGGGCAGTGGGACTCCTGTTCAACTTGCTGAGACCAGACTTCTCACCCAGGAGGAGGCAGGGGAAAGCTGCTGAGGGAGAAGGCAGAGCACTAGTGGAAAGGGAGCAGTAGGAATGTGGGTGTCTTAAGCTGACAGAACATCAAGCAGCACAAAGATCTATGTACAAGAGACCACAAAGAACTGACTCAGTGGACTAAGCATCTGCTTACGCAAGCGCAGGGACTGGGGTTTGATCCCTGGCACCACATGCTGCGCTTGCCCCGCCCGGGGGTGCACTGAGCCACCAAGACTGGGCATGGTGGTGCCTGCCTGCAATCCCACCGCTGGGGAGGCTGAAAATAGGAGGATG
Organism: Capromys pilorides; assembly: GCA_004027915.1. Lineage (NCBI taxonomy): Eukaryota > Metazoa > Chordata > Mammalia > Rodentia > Capromyidae > Capromys > Capromys pilorides. The sequence goes on from PVKN010018079.1 coordinate 14,610, forward strand.
ACTGCGAGTTCGTGCTGTGCAGTGAGACCCTGTAGCCAATACATTAAAAAAAATATGGTTGGGTTGCACGGTGTTTTTTTGTCATGTGTGCATGTGACAATTTGTGTCTAGATGTCCCCCGAAGCTTACGCAGTCACGGGGCAGCTTCTAGAGTTTGTGACTGGTTCAAGGTCTGCCGCTGGGATTATGGGTATGAGTGCTATGCCCACCCTGTGGCAGGTGGAGGCAGCAGCCTGCACACTGTGCACGGGAGGGAAGAGGCTTGTGCTTCCAGCGGCTCCCTTTGCTCTTGCTGTTTTGCTTGCTGCCCAGCATCATGAGCTGCTGCCCTCTGCCGTGTGCCTCTCTGCACTTCGGATCCAGCTGAGTATGCACCACAACCTCCACGCACTGTGAACTAAATAAACCTTTCCTTTCTTAAATCTGGGCGTTAGGTATTTTGTCCCAGTAAGGAGAGAAAAGTGACTGGGACAGCATCTCACAGTCCTTTCTATCAGTAACGGTTTGTGGGAGGCAGGTGACAAAGAAGGCAGGCAGAGAGATCTGAACCTGACAGCCTGCCATCTGCAAAGAATGCTGGAGGATTTCAGGTTTTGCCCGTGACAGCAGGCACAGCCTCCTCACTGCCATCATCTTACGCTCCTCATGGCCCAACTGAAGGGGACTCACACAGGTGCGAAGCCAGAAGATGAAAACCCTCTACGGGCTGTGCGACGCTGAAGCGGCAAAATTCACCTAATATCAGAAACAAGAGCATCCAAAGCTTAAAAGGCAGAGGTGAAAGATGACACGGGACAGTGTTTCGTTGGATCGACCTCCTACAGGCTCTCAGAGAAAGCCTGTGTGCTGCAGGTGTACCGGGTGGAAACTGGGAGTAGAAGAGAGAATTTGGGGGCAAGCTGGCATCCATGTGCAGCCTAGTGACAAGACCCGCAGCAGGCAAAGGGGCTGCAAGCGTGTACTCCTCGTGAAGGATCCATCTGCGCCCAGGCAGAAGGGAACGCTGGGCGTGGTGGACTCACTCACTTCCTGGTTGCTGAATTACTTCTTTGGAATACTCAGCAGCTGCGTGCCTGCAGGTCCGATTCAAGAAGTCGGCTGCAAACTACTGTCTAGAAATCTGTGGATAACAGTCTCTGCTTGGCCCAGAGGGCTGTCCCTATAATAGTTCACAGAGGCAGTACATTTTGGGGTGTCTGCGGAGCCTGTGATGTCCTCTACCTGGAAACCGTTGTCGTGTCCACCAGAGCTTGCCCTCTGCGATGACACCAGCACTGAATACACCGTGGCCCTGCAGTGCTTGGTGGGGCCGGGTGTGAAGGTCTGATTCAAAGCGGGCCAGTGAAGCCCCCGTGGGAGCGAGAGATTCGGTGAAAGAGACAGCAACTAGGGAGTGATGGGCCTGGCCCAAGATAGTTGCCCTTTGTGGTTCAAATACCTCAGCTTGGTGGGCTGACTTCCCAGTACCTTTGTCCCATCTGCTGCCAACTTGCATGTGAAGGGCACACAGCTGTCATCAACCCTGGTGACCTGCTTTATCTCCAGAATCATCCGCCCAGCAGGAAAATGGGCATCTGCTGGCATTTCGCCTCAGAGCTCCCCAATTAGCTGGTCGCTTCGGGGGTAGGATTATGTGGTTTATGATCTTAACCCCCCATCTCTCTGGCTTTCGGCCTCTTGGTTCTGCATCTGCTCTCCTCTGATACGCTCTCCTTCCCTAGTCCACATCTGTATATTTCTCTCAGGCGGAAGTCACTGTGCTTAGCAGCCATGCAGGGATGGGCGTCCAAAGGGGCTCGGGCTTCTCATCCTAGGGCAAGAATGAACCAGAGCCGATTGTACGCATCACACGCTCATGAAGATGAGGATTTCTGGCTCTGATGTGCTCAGGGAGCTCAGCTTACTGGTTGCCTGTGGAGAAATGCAGTTTCTTTTTCTTTGTTTTTGAGAAATGCAGTTTCGCAGGCCATGTAGAGTAAGACTTTCTAGTGCTCTGGCAAGGAAGGAGAATTTTAAAGACTCTACCTGGGTGATTTTTTAAAAAAATGTATTTGGTACAGGGTCTCGCCACACAGCTTGACTTGTAGTGATCCTCCTGCTTCAGCCTGCCCAGCGCTGGGATTACAGGTACACACCACCATGCCTGGTCTTGGTGGCTGACCTGATGTGCCTGGGGTGGAGCCTGCATGGCATGCGGTACTGGGGATCGAACCTAGGTCCTTGTGCTTGCCTAGGCAGGCTCTTAGTCCACAGAGCTATCTCCACAGCCTCCACCTGGATGACTCTGATGTATGGAAGCCGTTAGCTATTACCTATGCATCCTCGGGCTCACACGTGTCAGAGCTAGACCGCATTTCACAATAACCTCACTTTTTTCCCATACAGTTACACATCTCCTAG
>PVKN010018080.1:0-17009 GCA_004027915.1 Capromys pilorides
TAAAAACCATTGTGTTTAAGTTCAAAGTGTGGTTTGTGGAATGCCTTGTTTTCTGTGATGAAATAAAAGGTTTTCCCTTTATGTTAGTTTTGGTGTCCAAATTTTTCAAATTGTGTTTTATGGTTTCTCTTTATTTTTGTTTAAAAATAAAGTGTTGGTGAGGGGGAGACAAAAAGAAGCAAAACAAAAAACAAACAAACAAACACAAAAGGCCACTTTGATTAAGCATAGCTAGGGAGCTCAGTGAGGCATGTTTCATGCCGGTGCCAAGTGACGCTCACTAAAATTGCAGTAATTTTTGATGCACTTGCCAATGTTTGTGTTATTTTTACTTTGAAGATGTAACAGATTGCTCCAAAATAAATAATTTAAGCCTAATATTTCAAAAGGATCCAAGTGCTTGAGTCTTTCACTTCTGGCTTCTCTTCTGGGACTGAACTGTGCCCAACAGAGCCAATCCTTGTTTCCACATAGCACTCCATTTGGAGGGCTGTTTTCTGGCTTTGTTTTTCAAAGTTGAATCTAGTTTTTCATCACCTTGTTCCAAATGTCACAGATTGTATCATTGTTCAGTACTGAAGAAATAACTCCTTTAACTCAAGAAAGGAAAAAAATAAACACAAGATTGCTGATCTTGTGGGAGGAAAGTTTAGAAGGGGTACAGAGAGAGCTCTGGGGTGAGAACATATCCAAAGTCTTATGGAAATCAATGATTTCTACACTGATTGATATTGACACTTCAAATCAAGAACTGAGGGCCAAATGCCACACACAACATTCTCATCGGAACTTGAAACAGCTCACATTTGTCTGGCTGTCTTCTCTGAATGCGGCTTCACCTTAAATCAATTAATGCACATCTCATCAGATTGTTTTTATAGTACAGTCCAGGAAAGAAGAAAGATCTATAATTTTAAAAATCAAAGGAAGATCCTGATGTTGTTCTAGACTTCCAAAATAGGTATGAGTTGCTTTTATATTCAGAAAAAAGGGAAAAACAAACAAACAAAAAACCCTCGCAAAATCTAACAGCTTTTTTTTATCCTCATTAATTCAGGTCGCCACTGTGAAGTCCATCAGATGATTGGCAACTACATGTGGGATCCCAACACCAATAAGTCATTTGATATCGGTGTCAACAGAGACAGCCTGATGCCTCTCTGGTGGAATGGATCAGAGCCTCTGTGGGTCACTCTGACCAAGGCCAAAAGAAAAGTCTACATGTACTATTGGCCAGGTGAGTGTGTTGGCCTCCAGCAACTTCCAGTCTTCCAAATAAAACAGGAGGGAGTCTTCAAGAGAAATCAATGCTGAGCTCTTATTTAAAAGCCATGCCATGATTTCAGAGGTGAGATCTTTATTTGAGAAAAGTCTTCATAGTCTTAAATTTTTGTTTTGAACTCACTAACGTGCTAGACAGCATCATTCCCTGTCTCTCTTGACTTGATAATACCACTGCAATATATCATGCTTTTTTCAAGTGCAAAAGTTTAGATAAGTAGTAAATATCAATTACAGACTGTTTGTTGACTTTTATGAAATACTTTGATGAACCATTTCTAGAGATATTTGAGCTCCCTTACTAAAAAAAGAATTCAAAGACTCATATTCTTTTGGTAGTGCATTAAATGAAGTCCCTCTGTTTCAAGACTTCCCTTGTACATCCTAGATCATTAAGAAACTAGGTTATTTTACTTCCTGCCATAAGAGAAATAGCCATGCAAACTTCCTTAGTTACTGTCCTCAGAATGCTTCCATCCTGGTAGTTAATATATTTAATTATGTATAAGAGGATTCAATGCCAGTAAAATAACCAATTTACCACTGGTGAAATTCACTCATTCAGTAAGTGGTAAGCAATTTGACATTTCCATGCACATGGCTGAAAGTACTTTTCTCCTACTTTTTAACATTGTGAAACTGGTAATTGACATTATGGATCAAGAAGTATGAGAAAGTCTAGAAATGAAAAAGAAATAAACAGTAGCCTAGAAGGATATGGGGAGAAGCCACTGAGGGGATTTCATTGGCTTTGGTTGGAGTACAATGGCAGCCTAGGGAATTGTGAAAATGTGGTAGGTTATGGGGAAGGGAGGCCCTTGTAGATCAAGAGAATGGAGAACAGAATGCGTAAGCAAGGTTGGAGCACAGATGGAGCTTCAACGGGAGTCTGGAGGAGGCTGCATGGAGGCGGCCACATGGAGAGCTGCTCAGGGCTTGCAGGGGTGTGCTCCCTTGCAGAGGAGCATGGAACTTGGACAGATGGAGACACAGAAAGCACCCACATCCAGACTGTGATGGGAGCCACAGGAGCTGATGCAGTGACAGCCATGTATAGGGGTGAGCTCAGAAAGGCCAGAGCAGGGTGCAATGTCAAAGCCCAGCAACAAGACACAGACTCACTTTGCTAGCAGAGGCAGTTTGAGGGGGGATCCTAGGAATTCTGAAGATACTTGGGGTTCTGTCCAAAGCAGTCACCTAGATTGATCTAAGAAGCTTTATTGCAGGGGATGGGTTTAGGAAGACTGTCCTATCTCAAAATTGAGACTCAGTTTCTCAGAGCTGGATGTTAGATAAAGGATGCAAATCAGAGCCTGGGCCAGACTGATGAGACTTAACTGTGAGAACCCAACTCATGACTGAACCCACTGTGATGAGCTCTAAACTCCAAAGATCTTGCTGTACTTCAAGTTCATTCTCAGAAGCATTACTATCAGCAAATACAAGAGGCCACATGTATAGGGATAGAAGAGGAAGTAGGTTGGGCATATTACCTTAGCAACCAAACCCACTTTAGAGAACCATCAAGATGAATATCACCACAGTGCCAGAGGAGTTACTTTCCATCATACCTGGTTAGTGTTACTTGCTATACCTTAATTTAAATTATTCTTACTTGAAGAGCCCTACAAACAGCCCCCAACTCTCCACATGCCTCATCCATATATAATCAGTTGTCCATGTGATTTTCACAGCCATGGATGCCAATGCTGCAGCAAAATGGGGAAAATCCCAGAAAAGGAATGCCCCCACATTCTAAGCTCCTCCCTCTGGTATTACAGAGCATTAAGCTTTCTCTCATTTTGGAGAAAATGAGTTTGAGAATCTAGAGAATCTCAAAAGCTAATTTGCATGTAAAATATCTCATTGCTCTTCCAACACACCTCCTGAAGGGCAGGAAGAGGCCAATCACTTTCTTTGATTCACAGTTCAACAGCTAATGTAATGTGACAAAAGTGCCTTAAGACCAGCTACAGTGTTAACAAGCAGGAGGAGAGATGCTAAAATGTTAACTTCCTAGAATTTATACAGTGACCTAAACGAAGATTAGGTGAAGGTTGGGCTGTGTTGAAAACTTGATGCAAATTGGATGAGATGTTTGTTAGATGTGGTCTAACCCTTCAAATCTGGATTCCTGAGTAACAGCTCTTTGAGAGTTGGTTGTTACTTCTTCCATCCCAGCCAACAGTGTCCTGCTAATTCTTATTCCTCCTGCTTCTACTAGTTAATGACTGAGAGATTATTGATTTAACTACTGTCCTTTCTTCTCCACTGTGATCATCCCAGCCTCAGCCAACAGCCCCATGAGTGCTCATTTGCCTCTGTAACATTACAGGAGGCACAGTGGCATTTTTTCCAAACATTACTTGATTTTATTTTTCTTCTTCAATATTACCCATCCTTTCCTACTCCCTGTGAGACATTGTACAGATCTCTGAGTGAGGCCTGGAAAATTTTCATTACTCCTGTGAGCTGTGTTATGACACTTTAAGTCTCACCACTAAGTCAATATTTAGAAGAACAATTTAGAAAATGACGGTAGTTCAAATCTTCTTGTCAGGTAGATAAACCCTTAGACTGAAAAATTGATCAGTGGTGAAGAGTCCAACCTACCCCACCTCAAACCCTCTGACATTGAATATTATCAACAACCCCCTTAGATTTTCATTATATGGTATCATTGAGCAGTGCAGGGAGAGAAGTCTTTAAAAAATGATATTGTTAAGACTGTAGCTTGGCCCCAATTAGCCAGGAATAATGAGTGGGACCTAGTATTCTCCTGCAAAGGATAAGAAATAAGTATGCATTGTTCACTGAAATTACTCCTCTGTACCAGCTCTCCAGTTTTATGTCAAATGAATTTTATTGAAGGGGGAAAAAAGAAGTTTCAATATTTACTTCATATTAGAAAACAAAAAGCCACCGCAACTGATGAAGAACAGTAGCCACGGCCCACTACTATCTCCATGACTGTGAGCTTCAACAAGGGCCACAAAGTGACTAAGAATGTGTGGAAGCTGAGGCCTAACTACCATCACAGATGCCTCACTAAACACCCCAAGTTCATGCAGGGCATGATCTGGGAGATGTGCAGCTTTGCGCCCTAGGAGTGATGCACCATGGAACTGCTCAAGGTCTCCAAGGACAAATGCACCCTCAAGTTCAGCAAGAAAAGGCTGGGGATGTACATCTGTGCCAAGAGGGAGCATGAGGAACTGAACATCCTGGCCACAATGAGGAAGACAGCTGCCAAGAAGGGCTGAACCCCTCTGGAATAAAGCTTTGCAGAAAGGTTTTTTTTTTTTTTTTTTTAAAGCAGCAAAGAGAGGCCGGGGAGATAGCTCCATGGCACAAGTGCCTGCCTGGCAAGTGCAAGGTCATGAGTTCGAACCCCCATTCCACAAAAAAAAAAAAAAAGCAGCAAAGGATTTCTTGAGGAAGATGTAAGAGAATTGGTGTGGATGTTAAGATATTGTATATCGAGAATTGGTATTATTTATTCTTGGACCAGTAGTACTACCTTACATAGTGGCAGTGGTTTCCTAAGTTTATTCTTACACCTCTTATAAAATGCCCAAAAAGGAATAAAAATTAGTCACCTTTTAATAACCTGTGGTTGTAACATCTTTGGCATTTCAATTTCTTATCTTTCATCATCCATTTTGCAACTATAGCTCGCTACAACCAAACAGAAAGTCTTAAGTACCAACTGCTCATATGCCCCTGGAAAGGTGCTGGGTGTGGGTCTGGGCTTTTCTTTTAACCCCTTCCTGTCCAGTACAAGAGTTCAGACCAATAAGAAATCTTCTCTGTACAGAAATACCCATTACCACCCACTTTCTCTCCCTTTCATTTCAGAACTGGACTGGGTGGAGAGTTAACAGGTTAGGTTCAGTTCAGTTGTCCCTGTATTTTGCTTGTTATAATCAAGGAGATTTTTTTCTGGGTAAGAGGAACATACAGATTACTGGTTAAAAATTATGAGTTATCTACAAATTCTTCCAGCTGTGGTGGGACTTTGACATCTTTCCTTTAAGATGACCTTAAATGTAGACAGTGCAGACACAGGGAACATTAGGAGCCTGTCGTCCATTGTACAAATGTGTGAGTCAACATCATGCCTAAGTCATTGCCTCTATACAAAGGACATCAAATATCTGGATAAAAGGTGGAAATTTTCAAGTAGATATTTAACAATGCTCATAAAAAGTATTTGTACAATCACTGAATTTCCCAATAAAAATCACTAATTTGGCTTTGGATTTTAAGAGTTATGTAATTTTAGAGCTAAAAGAGGCCTTTGTAAATAATGTGCTGATTCCAACATTTATAAATGAAGAAACTCCTTAGGGAATAGAACAAAAGTACAGATCTGGGGCTGGGGCTATAGCTCAGTGGTGCTTGCATAACAGGCATGAGGTGCTCAGTTTAATCTTCAACATACCAAATAGCGAAAACCCTACAGGTCTCTTTTTCAGAAAAATACACCCACACACTACACTTACAGCTTGTGCTTATGTAATACAAGAGTGCACAAGATTAGGTTTACTAAGTTAGTTTTTGATGTAGTAACACATATATACTTATAATACCTGATTGATTTGGTTTTATATGAAGTAAAGGTGTAACAACAACTCATCAAAGTATCAAATGTGACTCAAGTTCCTTTAATTAATATTTTCTGGCACAGACAGGCTTGGGTCAAAATTCTATAAGACTCTAGGTTGCTATCACATTACATCATTTCCTTTGTCAGTAACTTTGGCAACCTCTGAATAGCTAATATTTTCCTGTGTCAGAAGGAAAAGATTATAAACCCACGTTTCAATGTGAGATTGTCTCAAAAACACTGATTTTCAAAATCATCCCACAGATTTCTAGGCAGAAACCATTTCTGGGGCAGAAAAATTGAGAGGTGCGACCTCCCTAGACTGCTGGCTGCAGGAGCTATTTCTCCAGCTTTTTAGATAACTGTCCAACCACATCGACTCTTCTTTTGCAAGATGGCCTTGTAGGCGAAAGAGCTCCTAGTTCTTTTTTTTTCAGCAGCATCCATTATGTTGATTAGAAAGTCTTAAAGAGAAATCCAGGGATCAATTCCCATCTTCACAAATCATGGCCAATCCATTTCTTCAGAAAACATCTTTAAGGAGAACAACTCAGGGCTGCAGAATGGGCTCTTAGCTGAAACAGATACAGATTTTTCTCACTATGTTGTACCTCTTTCCTGAGAACTCTACTGAAGATAATCTAATGTTTATCCAAATAACTGTAAAAAGCACAGTTAGGGTAGATATAATACTGAAAAGATGATTATGACATCATCGAATGAGGGAAATGGCTTCATTTGGGAGGGCTGTCAAAGATTCCCCTGGAATATTTTCTGAGTTAACAATGAAAAGGATGGGAAGGTGAAAGAATGGGGTGCTGGCAGAAAGGAGTGTTGGAGTCAAGGAACTCTGAAGTCCTTTAAGAAATCAAGAGAAACATGGAAAGTTCAAGAAACTTAAGGAGCGGAGGATGGATATGATATGAGTGAGGCAGAGAAGCTGAAGACAAGGTAGGCACCCTGAGCTAAGCTGAAGAGTATTTTCTGATGAGAGGAATGAGAAGTCATCAGATTTTAAGGAGGAAATGGTAGTATTGTAATGTCTCTTAAAAAAAAAAAAAAACCTACTCTGGATGCAAAGCGGGGCATGGAATGGAGGCATCATAAGGATGAATAAGGATGACTGAGGAAGCAGGACAAGCTTGTGTGAGCCCAGAGTGGGGAGGAAAATAGTTTATGGTAACACAGGTGATGAAAAATGACTACATTGGACATATACTTAAGGACTAAAACTGGCAGGACTGGGTGATGGTTGGAGTTTGGGCCTAAAGAATTGTGTGTGCAGTGACAGACATGACATTGAGTTTCTAGTTTATTGAACCATGTGGATGGTGGAGTCTAATGAAATTGGAGAAACTAAAAGGGGAGCAATTTGGAGGCAGAGTAACATTAACTCTGAATTGGCCATTGGGAGGAATTGTAAAGGTTCAGGTATATTTTGCTTGTTCTTATTTTTCTTACTTTTTGTAGCTAAGATACAGTGATTACATAGCAAGAAAGGCAGTCTAGTTAGTTTGAACTAATGTTTAAACATTATGGACATTATTAATCAACCCCTGAGGAAAGGTATATTTGCTTAGTATTAACTATTACAAATAATCTAAAGATAATTTAAGGTATACAAGAAGAAGGCTATGTGCAAACAGTAATTCTCCTATGGAAGGAATTTAAGCATGTATTTTGGTACCCGAGGAAGTGCTGGAGCAGGAAGATGCCTGATGAAATTAGCTAAGTTCAATTTAGCTGATGCAAAATAAAAATTTTCCCTCCAAACTTCTTTGTTCCAGATTGATTTTTAACTCAATTCATATTGCTTTACATATTTGTGGATTAACCGCTTGGTCTCATCAGTTAACAATAAGGTGTATCCTAGCATGCAGTTCCAGGAGGCTTCCCAGCTGCCCTCAGCCGACCAGCCCATGTCTCAGTGACTATGTGTTGGAGAGGCAGGGGTTGAAGATTTTGTCCAAAAAAGAAACCTGGAAATCAACTAGCTATGCTTTCACTGTTACATTCATACTGACTCTTATTCTGTGGCCCACATTCCTGATATGTGGGACCTCCTCCGGCCCACCACCAGGGCAGCCTATCCAGCACCAGGTCCACCAGGTGACTGAGACCCCCTTCCCCTGGCCTACAAGCCTCTCAGCTGACCCAGCAGCCTGGAATGAATGAACAACCCACGAGCACACAGTCCTGCACCAAAGATCACAGCTACTCAGAATGATACAGACAAGGAGCAAAATGCAAGCTCAGGTCCTGAGCCCACGTGTAACAAATACAGGAGACACTACCATACAAGAAAATGGGAATCACACACCCGAAATCCCTGAATTCGTAGTATCTGAAGTAAACAAACAAATGCAGAAACGTATAGAGGAACTCGGATTGGAGAAAACCTCTGAAGTTAAAAAAGAAATCTTTGAATTACTAGAGACTGAAGTTAAAAAACAGCTGCAGAAAAGCATAGAGGGAATCAGATCAGAAATAATCTCTGAAGTTGAAAAAGTCATCTCTAAATTAATAGCGTCTAAAGTAGAACAACTGCAGAAAGGTAGAGAGGAAATGAGAGCAGAAATAACCTTTGAAATAGAAAAAGAAAGGATAACTATAATGGAAGACTTAATAAATGCATCTAAAGAAGATATTGATAAAAAAATTAGAGGAGTTTAGAAAAATGATGGAATCCATGAATGAACAATATAGGAAAGAAATAGACCGCATGAAACAGGTTCAAAGAGATATACAGGAAAATAAAATCTCAATCACAAGCTGGCAACACTGTATGAACGAAAATGAAGATAGGATTTCAGATCTTGAAGACAAAGTCACAGCTAGCAAAAAGGTAAGAAGGGATCTCTTAAAAACAACCAGGATGCAGGAAAAAGTAATTCAACATCTGCAAGATGATGCAAAAATGAACAACGTGAGATTAATGAGTTAATAGAAAAGAAGGAATCAATGCAAACGATATAAAAAGAATATGGGAAGAAGTAAAACCTGATACATGGGACACCAATTGTGTGTGCCACATCCCTGCCATCAGGAAACTTACAGTCAAAACCATGCCCAGCTGTGTAAAGCAGTCATGTTCCATGCACAGTGAAGACTAACCGTGAGGTTTTAGCGAATCTTTTGAAGCTTTTGCTGTGGTTCTCATCCTAAAATCAACAGAGTACCTCCTCAGAAATGGAAAACAAATGTCATTTGATTTAATGTTAAAGGAAGAAATAAAAGGAAAATGGTAAAGGACATAAGGGGAGGGGAGAACAGCAAGGCAAGGCAATAGGGAGGTACAAGAAAAGTTGCAGAAAGGAGCAGGAGCGAAAGTGCAGTGCGAGCAACCCTGAAACCAGGTTTTGGGTGACAGAGAATTTGAACAAGGGAGCATTCTTGTCAGCCTCCCACTGCTGTGCCTACTAAGGCAGCTTGTGAGGGCCTGGGCTCACCCTCCTCCTGGCAGCACTCAGGCCCATAGCTTGTGAGCTCTCTTCTGCCCCATGGTTTATGCCAGTCCTTCCCTTCTCTGCACCCTTACACACAACCAAGAGATTTCCACTAGACTGTTTAACTCGGTTGACAACTATACAATATCCCATTCCAGCAGTCCTCAATACCTTACAAGTCTAAAGGGGCAGTGAGCTTGGCTATTGTAGCCTTTGGTAGGACATGGTGAGGAAGAAATGTGTGTGTTGCAAAGCCAAGCACCAGTGAGAGATCCTGGTGATCTCTTCTTGGGCTGATTTTGGCACTCCACCTGCTTTTCCAACTCATGGGCTTGTGTGAAGTCCAGGTTCCCTTCCACCAAAAGGTCCATCTAACCCAGAGCACATGCTGATGTGGGAGGCCCTGAGCTCAGCGACACTGCCTGGCCACCTCCACTGGTGTTCTTCCTGAGAGCAGGCACTGGAGCCTGACCTTCAGCCTCCTAGAGTGCTCCTGTAAGGCCTCTCTTCCTGCAAGTGTCTTCCAGAGAACTCCTTGGAAAAGGCGGCTCTCCACACCCTCCTTCTCCAGGTCTTGTAGACTGAAGAAATGGAAGTTCAGAGAACATGCAAACAGGAAGCAAGCGAGCTGTGTGGTTATCTGTGGTTTCCTGACTCCAAAGCTCATGCGAGCTTCCTTTTGCTATTACCTTTGTTCGGGTCAAGACTGGTACCAGCTTTGCACTGAAAGGGCATTCAACAGTCTTCAGATTTGTGAACCCAATTCCAGAGCACACCCCAGGGGTGTTGGAGGAAGAAGGGTATGATTTTAGCAATGATGATTTTCAGAAAAAAGGAGTGCCAGAGTCTTCAGTTTGTGGTAGCAGAGGACTGTCCTAAACCTGTTCTGCAAGGTCTAACTTCTTGCTACATTGATGCCTTATTCTTTTGTTGGTGTCAAATACCTCCCGGCACAAGAACAGTATGAAGGTATGGAATCACCCAGCCACTGCTAAGCCTTTCTTAGCCAAGTCTATAGCCACCTGCATTGAACTGACCTTTTTTCAGGGATTTTACTGTGATGGGACAAAGCGGTAGCACTTTTATTCTGCTTAAACCCTTCACATGCAGAGAGCTGTCCTCTTCCCTGCCTGCTCTTCCTTGTGACTATGACACTTCTAGCATTGCACTGGAGCCCTTGAGGAACTAAGGGCAAGGAAATATAAAGAAAAAGTTGGAACATGGGTTCTCCATCTGCTCAGCCCATTTCTAGCTGTGGTCCCTGGAGAGAGTTACTTGAGCTTTTTGTGCTTCTGTTTCATCACCTGTCAAATAGGAATGATGATGTGCACCCCTCACGCTTGTTGAACATGTTAAATAAGGTGATAGATATGTACAAGAGCTGACTAGAGTATATTTTTAAGAGTTATAATCTATCCCCTGGCGTCATGTTGTACAAATGAGGCTTAGCCTGCATCCATTTGAGTGTGTCACATGAGATCACCCTGAGCCAAAACTAGCACTGCAAGGTCACACCAGGAACGTGAATGCAGGAATGCACGTAGGCAGCAAAACTGAAGAGTGAAAAGCAAGTTCTGTTTTAAATTGCAAGACAATTCTAGAATGGACTAGGAGGGCTAGTCAGAGACACGTAGTAGGCTTTCCAGGGAAGAGATAGGTAGAAAGAGCTAGTGTGTAAAGAAGAGAACAAGCCTTACTGCTTGATGCCTAGGGATCAGGACCAACGGGCCAAGTACACCATGCACATGATGAGTGCAGAGGTGGAGCTTCTTTTCCCTAGTTAGATTGGCTGGTCCAGCAGAGCTGGCTTCTTAGCTACTTATCCAGGGACTACAGAGTGGTAGCTTGCAGGTCCACAAGCACAGCACTCACTCCTTGTCCCTGTGATTCCTGGAAATAGGTCAAAGCCACCTGAGAAGCCTGGGAGACCAAGAGACCCCAGAAATTGGAAACAGAATAATATGTAAGGGCTGGATGATGTTACAGTCAAATGCAGAGGATAAGAAGGAATCCCTCAGGAGGGGCTGGATTCCAAAAATCTAGGAGACCTCTGCAGAAAGGGGCTTGTGGGCATTTTTCATCTTGGGCAAGGGCAACCTACTCTTCTCTAAATAGCAGGAAACCACCTCTGAAGAGAAGACTTTGGTCAGGAACACCATGTGGTGCAAAAAATCAAGATGTTCCTTTTGGGCAGAGCTCAGCCATTGCTCTCAGGACTGAAGTCTTGGAGTATGTGCTTCAGACATGAAGATGCTGCTGTTAGCTATGGTCAAGGGAAACCCAAAGCTGTAATTTCATAGTAGTCATCCATTCTTCACATGGTCCCACTATGGAGGAGTTCAGTTTCTGAGTGTGGACCAGAGGTTTTTCTGATCTAACACCAACTAGAAAATACTGAGATTAAAACCTTATCTTTGGCCTCATTAAGCAGAGACTCAGCATGGGTAAAGGCATGATTTCCTTCTGATCTCAGTTTCCTAATTGTTATTTTTATGCTGAACGGATCATTTTCAGTTTAGTTTTCAGAACCAGCTTTAATAGATGAGTACTTCTCATGAAATTTGTCTTCCCCAGCTTGCTTTCACCCTTGTACACAAGACCAAGCTCATGGGCATCTGGTGTCCCCACTAACCCATTTCTCCCCTGCCTTCACCAGAGAAGGGCCACCACGATAGGTCTCCTTGCCCCATAGGCCAGGCTCACCCTGGGGATAGCGTCTCTGTGATCAAAGGCCATTCCTCCTCCCAAAAGACATGTTCCCACAAGCTCCTGTGCCTCAGATGTATTTTCCTGGAAAAGGTTACACATTTCTGTGAGAGTTAATTGGCTTAGCTGTTTTAATAAGCTCTCTTGAGACATGTATTCAACAGTTGCACACCTGTCTCACATCACGTAAAATGCAGCTCGCTAGAGTTATTGTTACAAGATGTGTCAAAGTTGGCAAGCAGGAGCTATACTCGGAAGGGGAGACCTGTGTTCTAGGGATTTCTCAGAAATGTGACTTTTTATGGGTTTAACTTGGTGGTCTTCGGAGAGAGTAGCCAGGAATATAGTACGCATGGTGGAAAAATACTAGAGTGAGCCAGCAGGAAGACCTTTCATTACTCAGGTCTCCCATCTGATGTCCTTGCCTTCTCAGCTGTGAAACAGCGGGGTTTGATGTACAGCTGCTGGGCATGTCTGTGAAAGCTGTTAATTATACAATCTGCAGTGGCATGCTTTATGTCATAGACATCATAGATTTGCATGTTTGTTTTGACATGTTTTTGGTTGATAGCAGGGAATTACGAAAAATAAGTATATTGAAATAATGGTCTGATAGATAGAAGTTCAGTGTTCTGAAATTCCTTTCAAATTTTTTATTTTGTACAATGGTAAATAGGTAGAGTGGTGGCCCTTGGTTGTCCTTTAAAGTTTCCTCTAACTCTGTATTTTCTACTCAGGATACATTCATTAGGTTGCAGAAAACAGCATGTAGTGGTAGTGTCCAACAGGAAGGCTTGCTAGAGACAAAAGCAAGAGCCAGTCTAGAGGAATGAAACCCAATTAAGAGTAATTCCCTTCCAAGTTGGGGATGATGAGAAAACAAGATGAAGTGAAGGAAAAGCAAGTCCTCAAAGTTACTACAAAGCCAGAGTCTCCCTCCCAGGCTGATGCCTTGGTTACTCACTTCCTCATGGTTCCCTGAGGCAGGTTCAGAAACCGTGCTCTTCTCAAGACTTACTTCTGTCCACCACTAATGATCTCAGTGCACCAAATTCTATGCTCTCCGAAGCCATAGAAATGGCCCAGAGGCAGCAGCATAAAGGTGAAGCAATGCCCTCCCATGTTCACAGCCAGGCTGTAATGGATGCAGGGGAAAGGCTTACAGATTCCTGATTAGAGAGCTACCTCGGGGACCCACACAACAGGACTCCCTCCAGTCTGCTGATCTCTGTCAGATAAAGGCTGAAGAAAACAAGGGAAAGCACCTACACAAATCCACTTGGGAGTAATTAACTCTACTCTCTCTAAAGCTACCAATTCAATTTATTCACACTGTATTATACTGCCACTGTCATTCATTTCTGTCTGGCTTTCCCTAGCCATTCATTTATTCATTCCAGATTTTGCATTAGCAATAGGTTGAAAGACTTTTTCCTTTTGAGATTTCACCCAGGAGACTCCACATGGACAGAGCAGAATGTACTTGCCCCAACCTTTGTCTAGCTGGATACTCATCTGCCATTTCTCAAGGCCATGAGGTCTATAGCTTCCATCCAAGTTAATGGTATCTTCAACACCTACATTCAGAGCATCTCTGATGGAATTGAGGCAGACTCTTTCACTGTATTGACTGGCTTTCTCATTATTTGACTGTGTAATAAGTTATGAAACCTTATTGGATCTATTATGAAGCTTTTTCTCTGCATCCTGTTGAGAAACTGAGGAGAATGCACTGTACCACTGCCAGTCATCTCACTTCTCCACCCTGACTCTCAGCACACTGCAGGTCTCTCTGCTTTGTGAGCTTTTACTGCCCCCATCTAGTTTAGAGGTCTTCAAGCTGAGTTCTCAAGGATATCAAAGGACAAGAAAGTTTTTCTAAATTTATTAATTTTAATGAGAAAGGAATAATCAGAAAGTTTCATAACACATTAGTAGGACAGTTACAATAATTAATACATTGCATATTGTTGTCTTCATAGTAATTGTTTGGAGTACAAGATGCAGACATGATAACTTTTCTGAACACTATTAGTATAAATCATTCTTCTCATTGAACTAAGAGAATGTAGCTGTATATATAGTCCCATAGTCCATAATAGTAGTGGGTTATCAGCAGAACTGGCAATGTCAGAAGCTATTGACTTGAGCCTTTTACAGCTCAGTATATTAATATGGCCTTACTTTTTATACCTTGTGGTTAGACTTTTCTGCTGGATTGTTAAGACCAAGTTAAGGCAAGACCTATGTAACAAAAACTTTAATTTTCATATCTGACAATGTCAGTCAAATCCCCTCAGGATTTACCTTGAAACCACATACAGCGTTTTGTAGAACTTTTGTCAGTGCCAGCCATCTGGATGAGTCACAGTCATTGCATTGCTTGGCCAGTTTGCTCTCTGTGAAAGCCTGAGAGAATGTTTTCTCTCTGGGTGACTCTCCTTAGGCACACTGTACATCATTGATCCCTTCCCTCTAGCCTCATAATCTCCTTGAACAGAAAGTTTGGGACACCACTGAGTTACAGTATAGGTTCTTTTATGTCCTGAGTCCTCACTGACCCTGAGGGGTTAGGTTCAAAATATTGGCTATCCTTGCAGCCCCTCTTTTTCTCTAATTTTTTGATCTACAAAGTTAAGTAGTTAACCATCTAGAAGCTTAGTGATATTATTTCTCTATAGTTGAGCTTAACTTCCCTATCTTTCTGATTATCAAATACCTTAGACCTAACATGGAACTAGTATTCTCCATCAATCATTGATAGGACAAGAAATTTTAAAGGATTAGTTTAATGACCTCCAACTCTCATATTTATAGCTAAAATTTCCTGACTGAAAGTGTACATACCCTTTCTTATTTTATTTAAGACATGCTAGCTCTGACCCATGAAGAATCTCAGGAAAGTTTGTTGCTGTTGTCTTTATGGCATTGTTCAAAAAACCTCCAACACCAAACAGATGGGCAGCTCAAAATATTGGTGTAAATGTTTGGAAGTTATTTAAGAAGATCTTAATTGATTTGTCAACTGAAATATTTTAAAATTTATGATTTTGGCATTCACTGCATGAACTTTGTTATTCAGAGAAGGAGTTCAAAGAATTAAATGTCATTGGCATAAACCACTTTAAATTTTCATGTATTTATTTATATGAATAACTTAACACTTATATTTATTGAATAGATTTTGATTTAGCTCATTCTGGAGATTAGTCACATTCATCCATGGATATATGAATTAATTTTGAAAAGCTGCTCTGTTCCTTTCCTTAAGAAATGTATTCCTAGACCAGGTGTGATGGCCTGTGTCTGTGGCCCCAGCTATGCAGCATGTTGAAACAAGAGGATCACTGGGACCAGCCTGGACAATAAAGCAAGAACTTGACTTAAAAGGAAGAATGGGGGAGGGGCATATTCATTTGTAAGAAGTTGTAAATTTTTTTGCATTTAAATATCATTTATTAACATTTTGAGTTGTACTTAGTACAGTAACAGGCTAAGCTGTTCTGAAATATTTTTCTGTCTGTGAACTAGAAGGCAGATGGGAGGTGTGATGCATGCACATGGGAGCAGTTAGAGGCACCCCGAGACCTAGAGAAAGAGGTGCACTTAGAGTGGGCACCCTCTTTCTACTCCAGTCAAACACTGATCTCAAAAGCAGCAGCTGAGCAGTTAAGTAGTTGAACTACATTTCTGGAAGAAACAGGATCAGGAAAGGACAAAATGTGGATTTCATGGCCTATCAAGAAGAGAGCCAGTAAATAACCTATACTTTCCAATGGGACAATAAAAACAACATGTTAGGAAAAGAAAGAGCTAAAAATAACAAAAATGGATGCTTCTTAAAGACCAAGCTGAGTCTTGAATCATTTTAATCCCTAACTAAACCTATTCTGGGTGGAGATAGGCTGTCCATAGCCTGAGTACCTGCTATAAAAGAAAAAATATGCTTTCTAGAAGATAACATATGAATACCAAATAATTTATAATTTTCCATGTTCAATATATTTTCCATGTTCAATTTAAAAAGCAAAAATATCAGAAATCAAGGCCTGGCCAAGAAAGTAGAGAGAAATACAGTAAAAATAGGTAAAAATCCATGGATGATTTAGATAGCAGGTGTGAACTTTAAAAAAGCCACAAAGCCAAGTGTGGTGGTACATCTTGTAATACCAGAACTTGGGAGGCTGAATCAGGAGGACTGCCATGAATTTCAGAACAGCCTGAGCTCTTTCGGAGGTTCAAACCCAGCCTGAACTGCATAGCAAAACCCTGTCTAAATCAAATAAGAAAGCAAGCAAGCAAACAGGCAAGCAATTAAGGTATAAAAACAGAAAAAAATATGGCTTAGTCTTAGTAAATTAGAACCTTTTTGAAAAAAGATCATAGGATTGAAGATAAAATGGTGCAGCTTAACTGTAGAGAGTAGAAAGGTTGAAAGGTCAGACAAAATTGTAAGAATCACATGGGACATAGTGAGAGAGGACACAGAAGAAGAGGATAGAAATAGTATTTTGAGACAATGAATCATAGTTTTCCAAAGCAAAGTGATATTGAACCATATATCCAAAAAGCGTTATGCACTCCAGTAACGAATAGTTCAAATTTCAGAACTGAAATCCAAAGACAGTGAGAAGAAGCTTATAAGGAGTTAGAGAAAATTGTTGAGAGAGATACATCAAACAGCTGACTTTCCAGCAGAGATAATAGACTCTAGGAAGATAATGGAATGCCTTCAAAGTGATAACAGGGGACAATTATTACCCAAAACTTTTAAAGTATTAAAAAATTCCTTCAGAGTGAAAGCGTAAGAAATTTTCTATAACTGGATATATGTACTGAGCCAGGCATGATAGTACATACTTATGAACCCAGCTACTGAGGAGGCTGAGGCAGAAGAACAGGGAGTTTGAACCCTACCTTCTTGGGCAACTTAGGCCCTGTCTCCAAATAAAATGAGAAAGGATGAG
>PVKN010018081.1:0-17007 GCA_004027915.1 Capromys pilorides
TTTTTGCTAAATTCTATCATGGTTGTACTGCCTTGGATAATTTTAATCTTTTTAATTAGTTGATATTGTATGAATGCCATATATCTTCAACTTATAAATATACCACCTAAAATATTATCAAATATATATTCTAAGCTTGCAAGTAAGATTCTTTACAAAGTGTCACAAGATCAATATTCTAGTGTGGAGATGACCTCAAATTTGTATAGTGCTATCAATTGTGCAGATCGCTTTACATGTCCAAATAAAATTAAAGAAATATTTATTTCCCCCTTAATCTTGTCAACCTCACTATGAAGAACTGTTATTGGGTATAAGTTTAAATTTATTACGTCTTCCTCAAGAATTGACAACTTTATCATTGTGAGATGTTGTTCTTCGTCACAAGCAGTACTTGCTGTTTTACAGCCTATTTTACTTAATTTTAATATGAAAATATCAGGCCTTTTATAAACACCATGCAGGATTTATGGCCAGCAACTTCTACTGCTTTTTGCCTATATATTTTAAGTGCATCTCTTCTACACCACATGTAGTGAAGTCTATCTCTTCTTCTATTTATTTATTAATTAATTAATTATGTATTTGGTCGGGAGTCTCCCTCCGCAGCTCAGACCCACAGCGATGCTCCTGTTTTCAGCCTCCCGGTGCTGGGATTGCAGGCGTGCACCGCCACGCCCAGTATCGGTGGCAGCTGGGGGGCTGGCACAGTCTACAGTGTAAACCCCATAGGTCTATCTCTTCATTGAGGTATTTAGTTCATTAACAACAAGGAACTTCTGCATGATATTTTATCCCACTTTTCACTTTTGTGGGTATGCATTGTTTTTTGTATATATATGTTCTGTTTTTTCATTGCTCTCTGTCTCTCAAGTCTGTTTTCTTTGGGGAGACTACGTGTCTGAAATTATGTCTTACTATGTCAGTCCGTCTTCAGCTTAAAACCCATGCATCCTGTCTTCGTGGCTGCCTTAGATCCCGCACGGTCCATCCGTAGCCTCTCCCCATCCACCTCAAGTTAACATTTGTTGTGTAAGATATCAAAGCTCTTGATGGCAAGACTCTACGCAGTGGCTCTCAGATCCACACATGGCCCTCTGTTGCTGGAGGCTCCGGATGAGAAAAGGCCATCAGGTACACCTGCCAGGCTGTGGCCCTCAGGGTCAGGGTCACAGCAAGCTGAAGCTGCAGTGGGCGACAGGACGGGCAGAGCGGTGTTCCCAGGACTCCCTGTGGGCTGGCCCATGTTGTACTAGGCTGGCATAGTGCAACACAGAAGGCTGGCATAGACTATACGGTGTAAATAGCAGATATTTACGGCCTCACAAACTTGAAGGCTTCAAGTTCAAGAATAAAAGCCCACGCAGATGGCTTCTTTCTTGGCCTTGAGCATGCGGCCTTCTCCTCCCAGTCTTCTCTTGCAACGCATTCCCAGAGCGTAGGTCAGAGCCTCTCTCTCTACAAGGACAACATTCATGTTGGGAGAGGGCCCAGCCTACGAACTGCAGCTTAGTGCAGTCACCCCTTCAGGTTCCCTGCCTTCAAATGCAGTCATGTTAAGAGATTCTGTGGGTTAGGAATGCAGCATATTAAACTTTAAAGGAAATACCCAGGCCACAAGAATGAACTAGTTGAAATCATTTCATGGACTCCACAGAAAACTGCCTGTGACTAGTTGTCTGGTACCTGGACCTAGGAAAATTTATCAAGGTTCATCAAGGTGGTAAAACAGAAATGCTGAAAATCGTACACCCTTGGTTACCTTTCTTATTATTTAAGCCAATAGAGTCAGATGCATCTTATTTGAATTCTTACTTTTAAACAACATTTGAAATAAATTAACACTCATTTACAAATTGGAAGAACAGTGTGTCCGCCTCACGTGGCCTTCACCTAGCCTCTATCGATGCTAGCATTATATAGCAGTTATCAAAACTAATGTGTTGACACGCTCTACTATGAAGAGCAGAACTTACTCACGGTTCAACATGTGTACACGCATGTTTAAAATGTTCAAAGCTTTGTGGCTCTCAAAGTCACTGGTACAGTCAGGAAGGCCAGACGTCATTTCCTTCCAAAAGAACTCCACTGTCTCCCCCTTACACCCATAGCTCCGTTAGCCAACCTAAAACCTGGCGAAAGTATGTGTCAGTTTGATAATGTTATACAAGCGATAAAAAAATACTATGTGAACTTTTGAGCTTCTCTATTTTCATGCTGCATACTGAGTTCCAAATTGCTCCTAGTTGTGCAATTTATGTGTATGCATATTGCTAGGCCTTTTCATTTTGTTGAATGATAAACTATTGCACAGGTACATGACAATTTTTTATTCATGTACGCACTGAATGACATAAGGATTTTTACACTATTTGCCTGCTACTAATTACAATGATATAAAATATGTACAGGTTTGATTCAAATGGAAATTTTCATTTCTGTAGCACAAATATCCTAGAATGAACTTTCCAGGGCATATGGTTACTGGATGTCTCACTGTAAGAAACCTGCAAACACTTACTCAGAGTGACGACATATTTTTATCCCCACTAGTAAGGTATGAGGGAATCCATAGATTCAACGCCTCTGTTAAACTTGGTAGATTTATACATTTATTTCATTTTTTAAAAATGTACTTAGTGCAGGTTCCACAGGGCCTCATTTCACAGCTTGGCCTTGTAGTGATCCTTCTGTTTTCAGTCTCTTAAGTGCAGGGATTACAGGCACGCACCACCATGCCCAGTCTTACAGATTTATTTCTTCATTTATTTTAACTATTTTAGAAGGTATATTGGGTTAAATCACTTCTATTTTATCATTCCACTAAAGCTTGCTGATGTTGAAAACCTTTTCACTCAACAACTTGCAACCTAAATATCCTCATAGGTGAAGAATCTTTATTTTTCTAATTGGATTGTTGCTTACTTAAAATTGAGATAATAGAACTTTTTTCTATTTGCAATACACAAAATATGCTAATATATAAAATTTCTGCTCATCATGCACCTTGCTCAGTATTGTGTTTTTCAGAGAAATATTTTTAATTTAGAGAAAGTTTAATTTTTTTATCGTTTAACAAATTGCTTGATAGGTAAATGCATTTTTCTTACGTTTTTCTACATATTTTTCTTTCAAAGTAGCATCAATAATTAATATTGATTTGAATTTTGTGAAAGAGTATAATGTGTTAAGCATCATAATTTTGCTGGTGGACACCCACCTGCGCCATCATCACTTTGGACGTTTGTTCTGCAGCCTGTGTGAAAGTTCAGTGGCTGCAACTCCGGAGTCTATTTCTCAGCTCTCATTTTTCCCAGCTGACTTCTGCGTCCATTCCCCCGCAAAACTGCAAAACCACGCTCTTCTTTTTCACAGTCACAGTATATTAAGTTTTGATATCGTAGCATGCTCATCCAATACCTTGTTTAAAGTTATTATCATTATCATTATTGTGCATTTGATACAGGGTCTCCTTACCCAGTTTGGATTCGTAGTGATCCTCCTGGTTCAGCCTCACCACTGTTGGGATTGCAGGTGTGCACCACCGAGTCTGGTCTCCGTGGCCTGCACAGGGTGCCTGGGGGCACGGCCGGCACGGCATGTGGTGCTGGGGATCGAGCACCAGTCTTTGTGCTTGCCTAAGCAGGGGCTTAGTCCGCTGAGCTTAGTCCACTGAACTTAGTCCACTGAGCTTTCTTAGCAAAAATTCAGTGGTCCTAAAATCATTACAAGTATCCCAATCCTGCTTTTCCTTTCATGTAATTTGAAAATTAACTGTATCTATAAAAGTTTTTGGTGAGATATTGATGGGAATTTGGTCTAATCTTGAATTCTTTTACACTTCATATTTGGGCCCATTTGGTCCATTTGGGTCTACTTTGATTTCTTTCAGCAATATTTCATAATTTTCAGCATAGAGATGTGGTATCCTTTGATTCCTTTAACACTACTATAAATTGTACGGGCTTTCAATTTTCCCTTCAGAATGTTCAATGATATTACATAAAAATATTTCTGTATGTATTTCAATCTCTTATTCTGAAGTTTCAAAAATTCAACCTATAATTCTAGATTACTTCACTTCCCTGGGCTTTCCTAAATGAAAAATTGTCGTAGGCATAAGTACAAACAGTTTTGGTCTCTTTGGATCTGCGTTGGCTTTATATCTTTATCTTATGTCCCCCTCCTGGATAGCACAATCCTGCAGAAAAGTGACAATTGGTGTCTTTCTTGACCTTTATCCAGATATAGTAGCATAACACATTTTTTTTTTAATTTCACCATTATGTGTGATGTTGACTATACGGTGTTTTGTGGATACGCAAGATCAAGGTGAAGAAGACACTGCATTATGAGTCTGTTCAGGAGATCGTTTATGCGAATTGTGACTTTTGTCAAACACTTCACTGCTGCACAGCGTATCTGTGTGTTTCCCAAAGCCTTATGCAGCCAGCGAAGGGGCCTTTTCCGAGATGGCTGGGTCTACAGTGAAATGCCGGGACGGATTCATGGTGCCGTGCTAGGACAGAGGGCCCTGGGAAGAAGGATGTGAGTGCTACCCACCCCACAGATCCTGGAGAAGATATGAGGGTTGCTTGGCTCCCTCCCGGCCTCCACGGACTGTTCTCTGTAACGTGCCTCCACCATGCAGCCCTGCCCTGGAGACAGCTCATTATGGACTGAAAACTCTAGACGCTGAGCCACGTAAACCTTTTCTACCCAGCCTGTGGGTGTTAGGTGTTTGATCTCAGTAATTATAAAAGTCACTAAGACATTCATCTACATAAATGATATAACCATGAGGTTTTTCCCCCCTTTTTTGACTGCTAATATAGTTGCTAAGATAAATTGATCTATGACTATTTTACTAGTTTTCCTTTCATGGAATAAATAATACTGGGGCTATTTCTATTTTCAAATATCTTTCATATGAATTGCTAAGGCTTCAAGTTTATTCATCTTAAACAAACAGAATAATTATTTCTTTAATTCAGCTTTTGGAGTTCCTTGTTAAAATGTGAATAAATTGCTTCTGCCACCTAAAATATTCTTTGGGTCCTTATTAACTGATCAATGCTGTGCATAAAATTATTTCTAATTTTATCTCCTAGTAATTTACTGGCTGTAAATTCTGTTGCTTAAATGCACGTATTAACACACCTCATATTGACTTAAAGCTGTAGTTTAATGCTTCATAATGCATTAATTAGTTAATGCATTAATTAATTGAATTAATTAATTCAAAGTGTGTGTTTTCTCTCGCTGGTCACCATGCTGCATTACAAAACCCAGTGAAGGCTTTCATTCACCCCAGTGTGAATCCTGTCATGAGAACATTGTGCATAAATAATGTAGTCTCACATAAGTACAGCTCGCAACATGTAAAGGAATCTATGTGTGAGATTTTATTAAAGCACAGTTTCGCAAATAATTACATATTAATACAATCACTTTGATAACAGTAAAAGAAAGTATTTCTTGTGATGTGTAAAACAATGCAAATGTAATATCATGAACCTGCAATAACCTAAAAATACAGATGAGTGGGAGACCGGAGCTGTCATTGCACGCTGAGGGTTTTATGTTGTAACTACAATGAAACAAAATCAGTTCTTGCTTCTGTATTTAAATTTTTAAAACTTTGTTATATTGAATTTGCTTTTTTACTGGAAATTTATCATCTAATATTTTGTAACAGACTTGTTAAATTATGTATTAATTGAAATAATTTTATTTTTTTCATTAGTATTAAGAACAAAACTTTCTTCTCTCTACATTTTGACCTGATGAATGTTGTTTCTGTCACACTTGCTGAATTCTGGGTGCTCTGAAAAGCACCTGGAGCAGCAGTCAGGTTGAATGACAGGGCACAGAGGAGGGAGTTTTCTATCAATTATGATGTGAATGACATTTAGAAAAACTCCATGATACAATCCAGAAATTCTCAAACAATGAAGGAAGTTGAAACAAGAGCAAAAGCACCTAGAAAGAAATAGAACAGGTCAGAAAAATTTTGAAGCGTTTCTTATGAACCATGTGTACCTTCTAAGCTGATCTATGAAGCTATCTTTGAAATAATCAAACTTACTTAACTTGTGAAATGAGGACTAAGATAAACAGCTTTGCGGGACATTCCATGGTTGAACACACCACGTTTCCACTTACTATTTAGGCACCACAGCTGGTACCCAGCATGATGCCCTTCTGGCATTGGTGACTTCAACACACGAGTTCCCCGTCCATGCGTGTAGTGAGTTCTCCGTGGCAGTACAGTTAGCGCACGACGCACGCACCCTTGACAAAACACTAC
Source organism: Capromys pilorides (assembly GCA_004027915.1). Taxonomy (NCBI): domain Eukaryota; kingdom Metazoa; phylum Chordata; class Mammalia; order Rodentia; family Capromyidae; genus Capromys; species Capromys pilorides. The sequence goes on from PVKN010018081.1 coordinate 6,311, forward strand.
CCCAGGTGCCAGTGTGAAGACGAGGGTGTAGAGGAAATGAACACATGCATCTGCTTGAGCAACGCATCCCCTGAGCCCCTGCGCTGTGCAAAACCCACACGGTGGTAGTGCTAACAGTGGGTTCTGTCGTAAGACTTTGTCACTCTTCATTATTTTTTCAGCATGACTAGAAGAAAAAAATAATGTTGGAAAAAAAACTATAAACTCAGTGAATGTTATAAAAGCCATAAAAACATGCCTTAAGGATGAATTTCATTATGCCAGCATCTGGATGATTTTAAAACAATAAAAATGTATTCTTCCATCGTTTTGTCAACTGTAACTCTGAAATTAAGGCGCTGCCGAGGCTGTGCTTTGTGGAACAGTAGGAGGAAACATTCCAGCTCACTCCTTCCTAGCCTCTATGGTACCGCTCCTCACAGGGACACCAACTGTTGGAGGAGGCCCCGCTCAATTCATAGAACCTGTTGGAGAGACCACCCACTGGCCCATGACTTACACAAAACCCCCATGGTACTAATGCTCATTACACCAAAGAAGTCACTTTTTCAAAACCAGATGACACCATAAAGTTTCAGATGGGTGTGAAGTTGAGGGTGAAGATTACCAAACCACTGAGCTCTGTGGAGAGTTTTAGAGAGAACCTCATCTGGCATACATGCTGTGTTGAAAACCCTTTCCAGGAAGATATTCTGAGAAAAGTAGAAGGCAGAGAAATTAATTCACTGTGCCAGCAAAACTTAATGTGGTGGAGAGACTGACCACTGCGGTGGGCAGTGTTTCTCCTACATCTGATTTGCATTCTACTGAAAAGGAATTTTATAGATTATGTAATGTCCTAGTTATGTGGCTTTAAAACTGTGTCTGAATGAATTAGGGTTCCATAAGATTGAACTCTCCCTAAAAGAGAAGTTCACACAACCGGTGTTCACTATCAAAGGTTTCCCTTTGCTGCCGTTGACAATGGAAGACAAGCAGTTCAGCTAGCCTCTCAGTAGAGTATTCTTGGCTGTGATATTGCAAGTGAGAACTACCTCAGTCTGAACATTGCAAGGACTGAATTCTGCCACAACCACACACAGAAAGCAGAGGACTGTGACCTCCTGGGGGATGAAGACCAGCCGTGGGCTTGAGCTCCACCTGGTGAGATCCTGAGCAGAGAAGCTGGACGAGTCACGCCCAGACTTCTGACTGCAGAGGTGATGCACTGAAGGTCTTGTTTAAAACCGATTCGAGAGGCTCTGTTTTGCTCTCAGCCACCTCCCACACTGCAGTTCAGACTCTGACAGAGCGGTGCTTCCATGAGGAGGTGAGCAGGCTCCTCCAACCAGAGCTCCTAAGTTCAGATCGGTTCCTTGTCTTTGCTTGGCGAGTTTTCCTAAGCCTTAACATGCTGAGTGAGGACCATGGGGACTGGAACATTGCAAGAAGTACCAGGGGTCAGACACACACAAATCCGAAGATACTGCAGTAGCCTTCACAGGGTGAGAAAGAAAACTCAAGATCAATAAACAGCTCAACCAGTAAGTTCTAGGAAAACTGAAAAATAAAACCAGGTAAAGGGAAGGAAAAATATGTGTTCAACATCCTTTAATTTCTATGTATAGAACATGTAAGAAATATCCTATTTTAAGATAAGAGTCGCATAAGCAAGTCAAAAATAAGAATAGTTTTGTTTCCTAAGAACTTTGAATTTTCTTGAAAAAAATTTTTGTATTCACTTATTCATTCAATGCACGGTCTTGCTATGCAGCTGAGACTCACAGAGATCCTCCTGTCTCAGCTTCCCCAGGCTGGGATTACAGGTGTAGGCAAACACTCCTGGTTTGGGGGCATGGCATGCTGGACTGGGGATCAAACTCGGGACCTCGCACTTGGCAGGAAGGTCCTTAGACAGCCAACTGTTTCCCTAGCCCTGAATTTTCTTCGAAGCTAAAGAATTTCCTGCATTCCAGACAAAAATGTAGAAATATTTAAACTGCTAAGAAACATATGACATTACACCAAAAAGACAAAAACAATTAAACTGACATTAATCAGAAAGAATAAAAAATATAGACAAAGAACATAAAAAAAACTGATAAGAAAGTTGCAGGAGGCTTAAACTCTAGATGAGACTACTGAGAGCGAAAGATTCTGGCAGGTAATAAACAGGATGAAGAAGCAGAGAAAAGGACTCTCGCCTTAGAACATCCTGCTGGAATTTCAAAGAATAAAAAATGCAGAGAAGACACTAAGCACGTTTTGAAAAGGACTGGATTATAGTCAAAGAGGTAAAGATCTAACTGTCATCAAAGAACCCCTCAGCAGCCCTGCATTCAAAGCTCCATGGAGCAGTATCTTTAAAGTGCTGGGAGCCACTGACTTTAAATCTAGAAATGTTTATTTACTCAAAATATGAATTATAGATACAAAAAATTAAAGATATCTTTGCTCTGGCAGGGATATCTCCTTCTCCTTCTACTTACGCATTTTCAAAATAAAATTGCTGTAGCATAGGCCTTGAGGAAGACAAAAGACAGGGGAGGTCTTGGCGCTCCAGGGGCCCTGAGCTTAATTAAAGGAAGAAAAGGAACGGAGGTAACGGGAAGCTGGCTGCGCAGTGCACAGAAAAATCAAGGCAGGTAAATTTAAACTTTGAAACCAAATACTGTTCCAAATTTATTTCGGAGAATATTATGATTACTTATGGGTAACGTGGCTGTTATGTATTATTTACAAATGTGGAGAATAAGGGCAAAGCAGTTGAATTATTACTTATTAATGAGGTAGTCAAAGAAGTCTGAGGAATGGGTTTTGTCTTTTTTAGTTCACTTGGTACCATGGTGTGAACGGAGAGCAAGTCATGGATTGTCATCTCTGTGTATGATCTGGTTTGTGACATGTTTCAGTTGAGTACATGTTAATTCCGCCATTAACTCTACTATTTCTGTCCTATAATTTATGGTATCTATCTCATGTCTCTATTCCAAACTCTGATCAAAATATAGATTAAATTTTATTTTTAATAATTTTTTAAATTTTTTAAAAAATGTTTCAGTTATTTAATTAGGTTCTTAGTAAGAAATCTAGAACACTAACTTATGAGGACAAATTCCATTTTCCAGATCAAAAGTGGATCACAGGTAGCCCAGGAGCTGAAGAACAGCTTTGCGTTTTGCTGAAATCTGCGAGCCCACCACTTTCTGACCCACCTGGTGCTGCTCTGAAATCTGCTATCTCTCCTTCTCGATGTCAAAGATCTCACCCTCCTGGTGTCTGGGTTTCTGCAGCTTCTTCTTGAAGTCAGCATCAGTGAGTGAGGGGCTCGGGGATTTTCACTTTGCTGATATCCATTTCTGTACAGGTGGCAATGACACATTCCTGGTGTGTTCTTTGTAGAGGAACACGCTGAAGGCTAAGAGGCTCAGTCACAAGTAGCAGCCACTGGCCAGCTGCTTCAGGAGGGCCACTCTCTTGCCTCTGGGACACCCAGTGAGGATGGTCAAGATGGCGCCGGGAGTGATGCTAGCTCGAAGTTTCCTCACGTGCTGACTGAAGAGTATCTTGCCATGGCTCAAGAGCTTTCGGGGCACATCTGGTAGTATCCAGGTATTTTTCAAAGCTTGACCACCCAGGTACCTCCATTCTTGTCCCCACTGACTGCTTTTGTGATCATAGCTAGAACTTAGAACTTTCTCCTTCTTTTTCTTCTCAACCTTTGATTTAGGAGTTGCATATTTTCTCTTATACAAAGCCTTTCTGGAATACATAACAGGTTGGGAGTATCTGCCAATTCCTCTAACCAGGACAGGATTTTGGCTGTGGAGGGATGGAGGGGGGACTTCCCTTTCTTGAACTTTATGCCTTCATTTTACCTTCTTTTTTTAACCAGTGCCACTGGCAGCAGCCTTCTTGGTTTTGGGCTTCTTCTCTTTAGTGTCTGGCTTCTCCATTTTTTGGCTCACCATCTTGCAAGATGGGAAGGAAAACTAAGCTTGTACAATTTTAAATAAAACCTTTCTACAGTAAAAGATCCATTGCTCACGACCTCCTAAAAATATTCTGTCTTGGTGGACACAGAATTATCCTATCATTCTTGCTACTTTTTTGCAGCAGTTTATGGAAATTTCTGTCAAATAAAAACATTATAACTGGGCATGGTGGCACAAGCCTGTAATCCCAGCATGCAGGAGCCTGAGGCAGGAGGATCATTGCAAATGTGAGACCAGCTTGGGATACAAAATGAGCTCATGGCCAGCCTGAGCTGCAGAGTGAGACCCTATGTCAAAAAAGACACACACACACACACACACACACACACACACACACACAGTGTGTCCTCCTCTATTTTATTTATCACTTTTGGCATCCTGTGCTTTCTGGCTCTTCCCCAAAGGAAAATGACTGTAAACATTAATTATATTGAATGAATTCAAAATATCAAGGCAGTCATGACAGTGCAACTAAAACCATTCAGGAAAGAATTCTGGAGCAGCCTGAGAAAGTGACAAACATCACAGTAGCAGTGGATTGCGCTGAGGAAGAATATTTTGAGGGATATTCACGGCAAGTTACACTGCCATGAATATCCAAGTTACATTGCATCTCAAGGTTTCTAGATGAGAAATTACAGAGCTGTGATTGCAATAATCGCTCCCAGGACTACAGTTGGGGTCTCAGGTGTTCTCCTTCTAAATGTTCATACATTTTGGAAGCATGGTAGTGAAGTTCCCTGCTTCCTAAGCACCACAGTTCGCATCCTTGCTGGGGAAGGGGCTGGAGTGGACAAGCTCCACCAGTGCTGGAATTACGGTTTTATATCCTGATGAACTAACATAACCATTCGTGTATCTGATCAAAACCACAACTAGAGTCACACCTGTGATGAATGCCAGCTAATCATTGAACTATACAGGAACAAAGCAACCCAAGCAAAGTTCAGAGAAGTCCAGGGCCGAAGGTCACTGATGTCTTAGGTTCATGGCTGACATATTTTTACGGTTGATAGATGAGGGGTGGAAAAGCAGGACAGGGTTACCGGAAACATCAGTCAGCACGTGAGGCCATCAAATATCTCTCTTCTACAATTAGATAGTAAGAGTTTATATGATATTTTCTAGGGATCCAGATCAGAAATTTTAAGTCTGTTTACCTGAAATGATTTTAACCAGAAATGACTCACCAGATATTTTAATTTTGGGAAAAAAGCACATAGCATAAAAATATTGATCGTATCATCTATTAATGTGTTGTCATAATGACACTAGGGTGCCACCTGCCTTACCTCTGAGCCTCCTCCTGTTGAAGGGGCATCAGTATATTATCTCCAGCCTATTGTTTCTTTTCCACTGGTTATTTCCTGTGGGCCCAGCACAGTTTGCATGCAGCACAATTTAGTGTCTGAGTAATCTTTCCCTTCATGATTTAATTACATTATTTCTACTAATATCTGTCATTAATGGGAAACAGTGCATGTTGGGAGCTAGATACCAAATGCAGGTACAGTAAAATAGCATGGCTTTATTGTAATATCGTCAACCTATGATCCTGGAAGGAACAGGGCTGTGTCACACAGCATGTGTGCCACTCTTCTCAATGGACTCTCAAGCTCCTTGGCTGGGCATAAAGAGTAGCTGTGAGGTACTGCCCAGTGCCAACCCCTATTGCTTCCACTGTGGAACTGAGAACCAAGGAAGATGACTGTCTTGAAGTTCACACATTCTTCAGCTTCTTTCAGATTTCCCATCCGCATTCAGAATGATTCTTATTCTTTTTTTTGGCTTGTTCATAATCATTGTTAAAAGTTAATGAAACTGAGAATGGTTTCCAATGGTGGGTCTCATTCAGACGCTGTACTATAATCTATTAGGGTTTGTGTCTCGTCGTCCCCAGAAAGTCTCATGCGGTCACTGGGATGGCTTCTAGAGTTTGTGATCAATTCACGATGCAATGTGGGGATTATGGGTTTCAGGGCTACGCAAACCCTGGGGTGGATATTCTAGTACAGTATGTGGAGGGGAGGGAGGCTTGCGAGCAGCTAGTGGCCACAGCTGCTGCTTCTGCCTTTGCTCTTTGCTATTTTCTGCCACTATGGACTGTTTCCTTCTGCCATGTGTCACTCTGCCTTGGAGTCAGCCAAGTAAGGACTGAAACCTCCACTAACAGTGAGCTAGCTAAACTTTTCCGTCCTTAATCTTGGGTGCTGGGTTTTCTGTCCCAGCAGTGAGAGAAAAGTAACCAACACAGAATTGAAAATTGGCTGGGGACTTCACTCAGCAGTCTAAACACCTGCCTGGCAAGCACAGGGACCTAGGTCTGATCCTTGGTACCACATGCCATACAAGTCCTGGAACCCTGGGCATGCCATGCCAGTCACAGAAAATGGCATGGTAGTGCATGCCTGTGATCTCCATACTGGGGAGGCTGAGACACAAGGATCACCGAGTCTGAACTGCATAGTCAGACCCTGCATAAAAGAAATAAATATAAAAAAATCAAAATTATGTATTTAACCACTTCAATTAGCTTACTAGGTTTGGTCGTAGCAAAGTGTGGGAAAAAAAAAAACTCTATATAGCTTCAGCAGCACCAAATTGTTATTTTTTAAATGTCCAATGTACAGGGTCTACAGAGTCTCACTACACAAATCAGACTCATAGTGACCTTCTGACTTCCAGCCTCCCAAACACTGAGACTACAGGCACATGCCACCATGCCCAGTCTCATTCACTATCTCAACTAGCTCCGGGGGTGGGGCCGGCACAGCATGTGGGGTCAGGGATCCAACCTGTGCCTGCCTCACATGTGGGATCAGGTGCTTTAATCCACTGAGCTATCTGGCCAGTCCTCAGCACCCAATTATTTTATCAAGGTTATGGAGGATGGAAATGCAAGATCAGAAAATACTGAGGGTGCTGGTTTCCCTTAAGGGCCTTCTGCTGGCCTGGAGATAGGTATCTTTCCTTTGCTGTCCACAGTGATCCCACTATATGAATGTCCTAATCTCTTATTAAGAGACAAATTATATGGGACAAAGGCCTACCCTAAGGACCTCATTGATCTTTAATGACTTTTAAAGTTCTTATGGTATCTCTAAATAGAATTGAATTCTGAGATACTAATAGTATTTCAACACAGAAATTTAGATGCGAGTGTTCAGTTTAGGAAATCTGGTCCTCACAGTAAAGAACCACCATACTCTGATACAGTAGAGTTTGTTTTTAACACTTTCTTACTCTGTGCTGGTGGACACATTAGGTATTTTTTTCTCTAAGAAGTTTCATTGTTGGTGCTGTGACAGGCATTTTTTAGTAAGGTGATCATCATTCTTTGGTAAAAGTACACTAGTGACAATGTCTCAGTGTATAAATGACACAACAGAGGCGCAAATCGCTGATGCCCAGTGTCATTCAAATAAATCAGAGTTCATCACTCATATTCAGAAAGTTCTGCAAAACACATCTTTGGTTTAAAAAAAAAGTCTCTAGACTTATCTTTTGTGATCAAAAATCTTGGTGCTGTTGAAATGAAATTATTAGTTTCCAGGATCATTATAATTCATCATTATTCTCAGCACTAAAGATAAATAGACAAAAAAAAAAAAAAAAAAAAAAAAAAAAAAATATAAAAGAAAAAAAAAAAAAAAAAAAAAAAAAAAAAAAAAAAAAAAAAAAAAAAAGAAAATGAATCTCAGTGTCAAGAATCTAAACTGCCATGGAGTTGAAAAGTTGTCAAACATTCCATAATGCCTTGTTTTGTGAATTTTAAGGAAAAGCAAGAACATGATTATGTGTCGTTGGCAATAAAACGTCACAGTAATTTGCCAGTCAGAGTATAAACTGAAATATCAACCAAAACACTCCAATCACTCCCAATTTCAGCTCCAATATGTAAAAAGACAGTGGAAGCCGTCGTTTCCCTACCAGGACAAGAAATTGAAGACTTTGGAGTCTGGGAATCAGCTATGCCTCAGATTCCTGTCAGAAACCTCTTTACGTGGGGGTGAAGCTACTGTACTCCAACAGTGAGATCAAACTTGAAATTCTGACAAAATGCGTGAGGTAAAACACGAGCTCTCACAGGAGTGAGAAGCCCCCGAGGCCAGCAGCTGCGGGGGTGCAGGCACATGTTTTCAGGCTTGTCCTGCAGAAACCCCCAAGATGCAGGTATTGTGCATCACAAACAAGGCCTGAGAAAATTAGTAAAAGGAAATCTCCAAACTGTGGAAAGTGTAGGTCTATGGAAACTGTCTCAGCAGCACACAGGAGGGGTTGAGGGAAAGGCATAGTCCTTATGCCCTAGGAAATAGAAGAGAGGAGAGAGAGAGAGAGAGAGAGAGAGAGAGAGAGAGAGAGAGAGAGAGAGAGAGAGAGAGTCAGAGACAGAGAGAGAGAGAGAGAGAGAGAGAGAGAGCCCTAACCAGCAATGCTTCCTAAGCCCTACATTTCTGACACAGTTGAGGGCTGGGAGCTCACTGCACCCAAATACACACAAAGCCATCATCCATGACAGAAAAGTCCCCATGGACACGGAGCAAGACGGCTGGAGGACAACAGCTTCCACTCAGATAGGGATGAGGACACCAGAGGGAAAGTCTGTAGCCCCAAAGAGAAAAGTCCTCCTGCGAGAGTCGCACTGAGCAGGGGTACACACCCGCACATTTGTACTCTGGCATCTAAGGCACAATGAGAGAACTCTACTCCCATATTCCATGACCGTACTGCAAACTACAATGAATAATACCAATGGTGGATTAGGGCACAGAAAGTGGCAGGCGATAAACTTTCACTGATGTTTAGCAAAAAGAGAAGCATCTTAGCCAGGAGAGTGTTTCAAATGAGGATTCTAGAATATTTTAAGGCTTTTGTTCACTCCTGGCAGGAAGCATCAAGCACAGGTCAGGTACTGAGTGAATCAGCAACCTCCGTATTAAAATTCTGTTATCACATGGAAACGTCTTTGGACTTGAAGAAGTTGCACAGCATAGGAGAAGGTAATGAAAAGTACAGTAGGAGAGGGTAGAGAAGTGATCTAAACATTAGGTCAGACATAATATAGATGGATGTTTAAATTACCAGAGAACTGTTAGGCAGAGTGGTAGAGGCAGCCAGGACCAAGGGGCAGAATTCAGCAACAGAGACCCAGGAGGTAGGGGCGAGGCCTGAAGGCTGACACAGCTAGCTGAGGCCTCCTGTTAGGCCCAGCACGGTCCAGAGAGAGACCCGGGCCTATCAGAGGATCCTCACAGCACAGAGGAGGCTGGTAGTAAAGGATGAATTAGACTTCCTGGAAGTTGCCAGGTATGGGAAGGGGAGGTCCCCAGGCAGAGCTCAGAGGAACCAGCTTGCCTACCAATTCCCAATGTAGGATGAGATTTGTTATACAGATAGAGTGCTTGTGCCTATGTTAGCAAAACAATTTGTTAACAGTTTGTTGATTTCTAAAATTCACTTGCCATTAGCATTTCTGCTTGCACTACTGCAACTGGGACACCATAGCTGCCTTAGCCTCATAGTCTCCCTTGACTAATATCAGAAGTCCCTGAGGTAATAACCTCACCAAAGCTCTATACCAAAGAAGGGAGGACAGTGCCAAACAGAAACCAGTATTTACTCTCCATCAGTAGAGATGACACAAACGTAGGACACACACAAAACAAAAATCTCTGACACAAAAGAGAAAACCAAAGGACAGACTCTTTACAGAGAGATTTTGATAGCAGTGACAAAACTATGTAGTATCAAACTTTCACACAAAAGAGTCACAGAAATCAAAATAAAGAGTTTTTTTCTGAAATAGTAATGACAACAAAGAGCAAAATGCAATCTCAGGCCCCGAGCCCGTCCAGAACAAGTCCAGGAGACAGCAGACAGAGGAACGAGGAAATCACACTCCTGAAATAATAGTCGCAGGATAAGAGAAACAACTGGAAAAGGGTGCAGAGTACATTAGATCATAAATAATCTCCCAAGTGAAAAAAAGAAATGATAGCTATGATGAAAGAATTGTTAAAGGTTTCTAAAGAAGCCACTGATCAAAAAAATAGAGGAGAATATGAAATAGATGGAAACCATGAATGTGCAATATGAGAAAGAAATAGAATGCATGAAGCAAATTCAAAGAGATATACAGGAAATTAAAAACTCCTTTACAATTTGGCAGAATCATTTGAATGAAAGTAAAGATAGAATTTTATACACTGTTGCAGCTAGGCAACAGCAAAAGACAGATCTCTTACACATAAAAAGGATCCAGGGAATGATAATTCAACAGCTGCAAGACAATGCATAGATGAAGAACATAAAAAAATACGTATCCATGAGAAAAGAGGAGCCAAAGCAAATGACAGAAAAAGAATATGGGCAGAAACAATAGTGGAAAACTTCCTAAAGTGTAGGGAAACAACCCAATATTTAGATAACCAAGGTATATAGAACTCTAAATAATATAAGCCCAATTAAAACCACACCCAGGAATGTAGTAATCAAGATCCCAGAAATTCAGCACAAGAACAACATACAAAAAAGCAACTGGAGAGAAGAAACAGATCACATTTAAAGGAAAGCCCACCAGAATAACAGCAGGTTTCTCAGCACAAACCATGAATCAACAAGAGCGTGGTCTTACAAGTGTTGTAAGAAAACAAATTTCAACCCAGACTGATATGACCTGAAAACTTCTCTTTCAAGTTTAATGGAGAAGTAAAATACTTCTAT
>PVKN010018082.1:0-17005 GCA_004027915.1 Capromys pilorides
GATGGTTTATTGGAAACCCTCACAACATTTTGCAAAAGAGCTGAACAGATTTAATTTTAATAAGTCATAGTAAAGAGGAAATGGTTTAAAAGATATCATCAATCTTTTATTTAACTATGCACTGCCCTTCATTTTGAAGGAAATGATACAATTTCAAATTGGAACTTCCTTCTCAAGAAGTAGTATTAGAACATAACTCTGATTTAATGTACAACCTTCAAGAAAAATAAAGTTTATACAACTCATTGGGAAATAAAATGCACTCTATCCTGTAAGTTAATTTTCCATGGGTCATGAGTATTATAGCTAAGGACAAAACATAATGAAAAACTGAATAAACCAGTCCACTTTAGACTTATTCTCATTTTTTAAAAAACTCACAAATGAAATCTAACTTTCCAAATTTATTTGATGTCCGTGATCACACTAGACGATACTCTAATTTATAAAAAATGGTTAGACAAGCATGTGATTATCAAGAGTCTTCAACACAGTGGATCCCACTTAAGAAAAAAAAAAAAAAATAGAAAATAAGTAGACCCTAAATTTTCTTAGCTCTCCATAGCATATGTCATAAAAAATTAAAGTTTTGCTTCCAAAAAATATGTTTCCAAGTAGTTGTGGTGGCGTCCAATGGTGCTACTGGGGTCCAAGCACCAAACACAGAAGGTTAATCACTGAAAGGTCATCTTTCAAAAACCTAAAAAAAAATTTTAAAGTGTGGAACTAAGTATTCTGAGAAGCATTTAGTGTTAAAAGTCACTCTAAATTAAATGAAGAATAAAAGCTACAAAGAAGTATGAGTTCTTTCAGTACAAAAAATTGTGTAGCTGAAGTTGTGGACTCCTCTGAAATACATAAGCAGTCTCAATAAAATAGTTGCTCAGTAAGAAAATAGAATCTGGTTTCCTTCAGCATATATTCCAGTCGATAGCCTGCTTATTATCCCTGCCACAGCTTCTGAAGAATGTTGGAATTGATATTTCTTTCCTTCAAAGAGCATTCTAATTCACAGTACAAAATTGTTCTAAAGTCTTATTCCTAAGGTGAGACAAAAATTATTAAATATATTTTTTCCCCCTAAAGTGCTAGATGTAGCCACTGCCAGAGCATTAAAAAAAAAAAAGAAAGAAAGAAAAAAGAAAAGAAAAATCACTTCTCCATGACAGTGCCATCTTTAGGAAAGAACCAGGAATTGTTGGATTCCCCTTCTCAGTTCTTACTTGAAGCATTGGGTGCCCAAGAACACGGCCTGTTCCTGCATCTTGTAAAGCTCTCACCTCTTGGTACCTTCTACAAACACTGCCCCTGTGCACAGCAAACCACATCTGGAACAGGGCTAGTTCATTTTTAAGCCCTGCTATCAAAAACCTTCTCTAGAGGATCTTGCAGCTCTTCCTTGGAGCTCAGACCCCCAAGCTACCTCCTTTGTAAAAATACAAAGTGACTCAGTGTCCATACTTGGAGGGGAGGCATAGGAAAGATACAGGGATGCAGGAGCTAGAAAAAAGAGCTTGCTAGCCCCAACGCTATTATCTTCTTTCTTCTTCCGCAGAGCACTCAACACCTTCCACCTTTCCTAACTTGTTTGAGCCCTGTGTCCTAAAGGTTTCTACCCATGTTTATCTTGTCCTGCCTTTCCATGGGTAAGGGAACACAGACACCCAGCTGGGAAGCTATGTAATAGGGAAACTGGATCTACTTTCCAACAGGATATCGATTTTCTTCCAAGTCCCAGACCAGGGCTGGAATGTGGTTCATCCTTTCAAAGGGACAGCGCCTGTGTGACATCACTACCTACATCAGAGCCACAGCCACCAGCCTGCTCAGGAAGCGGGGAGGGGTCCGTGCTGAGGGAGGTGCTACAAAGATCTGAACTTTTAAAATTTATGGCCACAACTTCCATCTCGACTGCTTAAATACAATTCAAATTCAACTGTAAAAATTAGGTCACAAAATGAATTGTTAGTGTATTTGACAAAAAAAGACAAAGAAAAAGCAAGTCCAAAACCAAAACCCTTCACCTAGGTTTTGAGAGAACATTAGTAAGGGCTGCAGGGCAGCTCTCTGCAATCAAAGGCACACCCACGGGAGCAGTTGAAAGAGTCGGAACAAAGCACCTTGGACTGGGCTGACCACGCCAAGTGGCCACAGGGATCTACGTCACTTCTCCTCCAAGGGCACTGAAGGAGTGTCCCAAGCAATGAGGAGACTGACTACCCACTGGACCAAGACTTTGCACCTTGAATTAAACAGCAAGTGCGGCTAGCAAAACAAGCAGCTATCCACTGAAACATGTCTCAAGCTCCAGGTTTTACTGCCAGAAGTGAGGGACAAGATGGTCCAGAAAAGGAAGGGAAAAAAATGTAAAAACTTAAAGGGATCTGCAACACAGCCTTGCTCATCAAAGGGTTGATTACCTTCCCTAATCACAAGGGGAGAGCAAAGACAGATTAATCTTGGGCCCAGGGGCACTACTTGGCTGTTTCCCTAGGGGTGCACGGGGTGGCACTGGCCGACCCCATGTGCAGACCTGCTGATGAACACAGCTACACAGGCTTAATTAGATTGGAGACAGGGCTATCCCCTTCTTTGATAACAAATGACACAGCTCTAAGCACCTATAACAGCAGGCAGAAAAACAAAGGAGGCAGCACTGGACCTTAATTGAATCCTTCTCGGCTGGCTTTTGCCAGTGATTTACTTGTAACCTAGAAGGGGCAGAGGGAGCAGACTCCCCTAAGAGCCAGCTCCCGAAGAGGAACTGCTAGGGACGGAGAGGAGGGAGGTAGTAAGATCTTTGTTTGTCGCCAGAGTTTGCTCAACTATTCGTTATATTCAATAAGGGAATGCTCGGTTTTGGTCTGCTGCTCCCAGGCCTGGTCATGGTTTCACCAGCCCTGAGCCCCAGGAATCTTATCAAATAAATCATACCAGTCTTTCTGTTTCCAGACCCAGCTCAGCAGGGGAAGAAGATAAAGAGCTCTCAGGCCCCACGTGGGGCCTCCCCAACCCCCTCTAGCCTTCTTACAGGAATCCTCAGAGCTCAAGGGCAGAGCACAGCTAGAGAAGGCAACGGTAGACAGACACTGAACTTTTCGCTAACCTTGCCTGCATACGGCTCAATTTTGGATCCAGAACTCGCAGGGATTAAGTCCAGTTTGTCCCAGTGTGGAAAGGAAGACAGAAAGGGGACAGAAGGAAATGCCAGCTTCCAGCTCAGGTGCTCCTACCTGCTACCTGTCCCCCTTCTCTCCCCAGTCCACAGCCCACTGCACAGTTCACCAACTCTCCGCTTTCCAGAGGGCTCAGGAATCCCAGGTGGAGCCCAGAACGTGAATGAGGAGAGGGGAACGGGCAGGCCAAAAGGCTGCCGCAGAAGGCCCTCCTTTTTGCACTCTGTGCTCAGTTCAAAAGCCTTCAGTGAGCCGCCACATCGCCGTCCTCCTCCTCAGAGCCCGGCTCCGGAGGGCGCCGGGGAGGCGGAGTAGTCCGCGCTGCATCGTTGTCGCCCTCCTCTGGCTCGGCAGGGTGCAGATGCATGGCGAGCTCCTGCAGCACGGCAGCGCGTCCGATCTGGTCATTGCGCCGCTTCTCCATGATCAGATCCTCCAGGCTCTGGAACTCCAGCGTGTGGCTACGCTGAGCCGAGAGCTGAATCTGTAAGCGGTAGGGCTGTTTGCCTATACGCAGCTCCCCTCCGATCTTGAACTCGCGCTTGCCATAGCGGCACCAGGCGGCAAAGCTCTCAGAGTTGCGCCAGCTGAGCTCACGCTCCTTGGCGCCCACATGCGCCAGCGCATTGCGCACCACCGCGCTGGGGCTCAGCGGCTTGTAGCGATATAAATCGTTGACCACGCGGCCGCGGCGGCCCTGGCTCGCGTCGGTCAGGAAGCTGTTGCTCACCTCCAGCCGGTGCAGGTGCACCACCTGGAAATTGCCCACGTACACTGCCCAGTGTGGGTACTGCGCCTGCGACACGAACTCCACCAGGTCGCCGGGGTTGCACTTGTTGAGCAGGTTCTCGGGTGTGTAGGTGCTCAGAGCTGCCGAGCCAGGCGCAAAGCTCTTCTGGTAGATGCACTCGTCCCGGTAGAACACGGAGCACTCCACCTCGTGCAGGCACGGGTCGTAGGGCTGCGGAGCAGGGGGCTGTGGACAGTCTCCGCAGTCGGGCATCCGGCCACCCTCCGGCCCCTGGGGTGGAGGCTGGGACTCTACGTCCTCGTCGTCATTGGAGAAGATGTAGGAGACCCCGATGCGGGGTCCGTCGTCCCGATCCACACCAGTTGGGTCGGCCGTGGGAACTTCCTTGTAACTTAGGTGGGTCAGTTTCTCCACCTGGTTGCCCATCACGCTGTGTACTCCGATTCACGCGGTGGCGCGAGAAGAAAGCGAAACTACCACTGGGGTCATTGGCACAGGTCCCCGGACAGGGGCTGAGGCCACCTGTTGGAAGAGAAGGCAAGGAAGCTATGGATGCAAGAGCTTTTCCAGGAAAAGAGGCGTTTCGGCCTCAAGAGGAGAAAGATCGGTGGCAGCCGAGCACTTGGAGCCATTTTAGGGCGGCCCGGGGGTAGGGGAGCCTTCCCTCTCTTTCTCACTTCCCGGGTCTCGCAGGCGACTCGGCGCCTCCGGCTCGCCCCGCCCCCACTCGACCTGGCCGGCGCTCCAGCCCGTTGCATCAGCGGCTCCTACCGCTTCCGCCCGCGCCCTGCGGACCACGCCGGGCCAGGAGGGGGGAGCAAACAGAAACTTTACTTGAACCCCCTCCCAGCTGCCCTCCCACCCAGGCCTAACAAGCCGCAGACGTCCCCGGACGCCTGGTCCCTGGGTAAGGACAAGAGGATCACACGCGGGCCGGCAGGTGAGCCCAGCAGCTGCACTCACCTGCGGCCGCCCCTCCCCCGCGCGCCCGGGGCTCGGGTTACCTGCGCCGACTCGCTGCGGAGAGGTGCAGGCCGTTGGCGAGGGGGCCCCACCGCACCCCGGGACTTCTAGGGCGAGTCTGCAGGTCCGGGCTTCGCACTCGCTCCCCTCCCAGCGCAGGCGGCGGCGGGGCTGGGCAGGGGGCAGCGACGCATGTCTTCCCCGCGGCTCCGTGCGCCCCAAGACTTGCGGATCGGGGCGGGGGTGACGCTGCCTGCTCCACCAGCGCCGCTCGCCCGCCTAGCGCTGTGCCCCGCCGCACACAGCTCTTGGAGGAGGTGGGGCGCGCAGAGCAGGCGGCAGCCTCGCTTCTCGGCGGCGGCGGCGGCGGCGGCTCCCGCTCGGGCCGGGCGAGCAACAAGCGCGGGAGCGGGAGGGACGGGATTGTAGATCCGGCTTCTGGCTCCCGAGCGGGAGCGCAGCTCCTGGCATTTAAAGAGACAGGCACTAGCTCCCGGAGCTCCGGCCTTCCCCGCCCGGCGCCAAGCCGCGGGGGACCCCCGCCCCGCCCACGCGGCCACGGGGCTCCGCCCGGGCCACGCCCCCTGCCCAGAGCAGATTTAAATTTCGCTGATAAATGATCATCCCGCCGGCTCCAGCCGACTGTTCCCGGGGCACGCCTGCCTCCGAGTTTGCAGAGCTGAAGCTCGGAAGTTGGAGAGCAAAGGCCGCCCGCCCGTGCGCGACCTGGAGAGTGGAAGCGTTTCGAGTCTACCTTTTCCTTTTCTTATTGCTCGGAGTAGTTGGACAGGGAGTAGCAGTTCTTAGAGTCTCATGCCTCTTTCTTTTCTGGCCAAGACCTTATTTCTTGACCTGAAGTGCCTACCGGAACAGTAGGAGAAATGATTCGGTTTGAGATGGTTCTAGAATGAGTAGTGAGAAACTTCAGGGTGGAAAAAAAAAATTGAGGAGGAAATGATTTAAAACAGAACAATGTCGCTGGCGGGCGCGCAAGACGGTGTTGTTTATTAGTTGTTCCTTAAAGTCAGTGCAAAGTTAATCATAATCTTCGTTGTCCCCAGGGGTCGATTGACCTGTCTTGATGGTCAGAGCAAGCACGCAGAAATAGCAGCTCTGCTTGGGGGTGGGGGACGCAGGAGTTACTTAATTGTCCTCAAATTAGCAACAAATTAGCAGAGGCCCCTGGTGGGTGTATTTCCTTCCTGCTGATTTAGGGAGGAAAGTGACAAGAGTATTGCTTATTAACCTCCTCCACAAGAGTACATTTTACCCCCGCTGGTTTTAATTCTCATTCCTAAAACGTAGACAATCAGGTTGTTTTTGTTATTGTTGTTATTTATATTTTTAAAATAATGATTTGGGGCAGCACCGTCTTACAATGGCTAAGTTCAGGAGACACCTAAAGTAATTAGAGGTGGACTTTATTTTTAATGTATTTGGTGCATGATCTTACTATGCAGTTAAGGATCTTAGCGATCCTCCTGTTTTTGGCCTCCCCAAGCTGGGATTACAGGTGTGCGCCATCATGCCGGGCCTTGGTGACTGGCTCATCATGCAGTGCTAGGGATCGAACTCCAGTCCTGTGCTTGCCTAAGTAGGGTCTTAGTCTGCTGAGCTATCTGATGGGCCCTAGCAGTGTACCTTAGAGTGCAGCTGAAGACTTTACCCTGCGCTTGGTCACTGTTTCTTTTGACTTAATTTTTTTTTCCTCCCAGGTAACTTTGTATTTATTCAGGGTGTATGCCAACCTGCAAAAACAAGAACATACTAACACTGCTGTGATCCTTTTGAGTTTGAGAGAAAAAGAAAATCAATCTACTTTTGTATCTTTAAGCCAGGACAATCAATACTGTCAGGGCTGGGATGGAAGTTAGGCCTTCACCAAGTCTGAGATGGCAGCATAAGCAAGACCAGAATGGTGTTTCCGTGTGACCTGCCGGCTCAATTTAAATATCTTCAGGCTGGCTGAGGGGACGCATGACAAGGGCATCACCAATGGGCTTTGGTTAACACAAGGGATGCTGGGATACTGGTGTGCATATTGGCCCATGTAGATATTTATTTTTTATTTCTTTGATCAAAGATCTCACTCTAGGTCAACCTGGCCTCAGAGTGATACATAGCCCAGATTGACCTTGAATTCAAATCTTGTTGCCTACCTCGTTCTTGAGTGCTGGCTGCACAGGTGTGTACCTTTAGGCCTGGCCAGATACGTGTTTTATAGGGAACATTTAGAGAATAAATGGCCCGTCATCAGCCTGAAAAACAGCTTCCATGGGGCGTGGTGGGCTGCTTTGGCCCTGCTTGGCTCTGGGTGCACTGGCTGGAGTTGGGAAAATCTGTGGAAGAACCCAATGAGACGTTTTACTGCCAGGACTTAGGTCAAAACTGTAGTGGGTCGTGAAACTACTCCTGGTTGAATGGATGCCTCCCCTGTTGTCTTTATGAGGTCTGCTCAGGAGTGCCACAATGGTGTCTTGAGCCCAACTGTGTCATGCTAACTGGATGTCTGGTACTTGATAGTCGCTCAATAAAAGTGTGGGTGCTGGGGAATGGGAAACCTTGTGCTGTGGTTTATAGCTAGTTGTCCCCCAAAGCCTCCTGTAATTCATGTGGCTGTCAAGCTCGAGGCTCCAGGGGCAGGGCTTGAGGGGGCGTGGCCAAGAGAGGCACAAACCCTTGAACTGACAGCACGTGCTGTCAGAGTTCCTCCGTGCCCCCAAGGCAGCAGTTTTGCGGAGGTATGGAGCAGATCATCCTGGACATGGCAGCGCCCCAGCCCCTCCTCCAGCCCCTATAAAGCGGGGGCAGCGTCTTGAAACCTCCAGGTACTGTGAGCTCAATAAACCTTTCCTCCCTTAAGCTTGTGTGGCAGGTATTTGTCCCAGCAACGACAGAATAGTGACTGAAACACCTTGCCCGTAGGTTAAGAATAAGTCTTGGTTTCATAGGGCAACAAGAGAAAGGCTAAAGGAGACGCATTTGTCAAGCTGGCCTGGTCCTGTTCCTCCCACCTCACCTATCCAGGTCCCCTGCCTGGGCCTCGGCATCTCTGCTGCCGAGCTGACCTTGCGTCACTGGGTCGTGGGTAATTCTGCACAGGACTCGACCCATATGGCGTTTTCTAGTTCATGTATCTGGAATATCTCTTCCAGCAAGAATGGGGCTCAGAATATTTCTTGACGATCCTTGGGTGCCTGTGAGTTTTGGTCGCTGTATATTTGACTCCACAAGTGCAGCCGCATGGCCTCCGCTTGTAGCTGTCCAGGTCCCTGTAGCGCTCAGCATAGTCAGAGGGCAGCACAAGGGACCAGGCAGGCTTTTTAGGGCTCTTGGAAGTGTCACGCTCACAGAGGAGACAGAGGAGGCTGGCGGATCTGATGACTCCCAAGGCCTGCAGATGCAAAGGTGAAGGGTCATGTGCCTGCTTTTGGGGATCTGGGACCAGAGAGGGTAATGGGACATCAAAATTAATAAGCACCACAGAGCCAGCCTCTGATTCTTTTCTAAAGGGGAATAAAATTTATAGAGTGGTGGCTTCTCCCAGCTGGTAAGTGGGAAGATCACACGGGCCTGCTGTACTTCCAGACCCAGGCTGGTAACCACTGTGTTTTAAATAGAGATGGGCATCATCTACAATATTTAGCAAATATTTGAGTATGGTTTTTAGCAGGCTCGGGGAGTACATCACTGGATGCAGCAGACAGAGTGCCCACTGCCCTGGAATTTACATGTTGATCGGAGGGGGAGATGATCAATAGAAAAATGAATAAGGAAGAGCGGGACTATGAAGCCGCAGCTGGTGGGGTGGATGGACTGGCACCGAGGGTGGAGCGGGAGGCGGCCTGGCTCAGGGCGGACGGCAGGGCAGTGGCACCTCAGGTGTGCAGGGCGTCCAAGGAGACTTCTGATGCTGACTGAGGGATGGCAGTGCGAGAGGACGGTGCTGAGGGACACCGGTGGAGGTGCGGAAGCTCATGGCAGCCACGGCTGTCCCTCTGGACTGGCTGTGGTAAGTAGGTTAGAAGAGAAAGGAAGGAAGTGAGGGTCTCCTAGGGCCGGGCGGGAGGAATGAAGGGCAGATGGCATTCAGGGAGCAAAGAGCAGCCTGTGAAGACGCCTCCCACGGCAGCCACTCCGTGTGGCAGTGTGGGATGCAGGTTCCTTTCCAGACTGCAGCCTCACCCCTTCCATCCCGGAACCCCATGTGTAGCCCTCGTACCTCCAAGAAGGAGGCATACCACACAGCAGGGTGTGCGTGGAAGGCTCCCTACCCAGGCTGGTTCGAGGGAATTGAGAACAGCTGTTTCTGCTTGCCCTCAGCCCAGGAGGGACCACTCTGCGGTGACGGTGGCGTGGAGGTGCTAGCTCCAGGAATCCTCAGAATTGCAGCAAGTGGAGGCCCGAATGATCTGATGGCCCAGTCTGCTCCTCGGGCTAGGCCCCAGGCCAGGGAAGATCACAGATGCCTCTGGAGGCTCCTGGAAACAGGTTCCTCCACACCTTCCTTGTCTCCGGAACCCCAGCCCACTTTACCTGTTATTCTCTGCTAGGCTAGCATTGCAACCTTGGGAAATGAGGGCTCAGGACTCATGTGGAACCGGGGAGGAGCCTAGCATTGAGTTTGCCAAAGCCTGACCTTAGGGCTGTCTCTTGCCCTTGTTGGTCCTCACCCTCGGCAGTGGGATTGGTTGAAAAGGCTCTGTAGATGCCAGGCATTATTTATATTCCGTGTAAGAGCCACATGATGATCTGCCATGGGGAGTGAAGGACAGCTGTGGTTTTTCCAGGGCTCTGTACTGAACCCACAGCCTACACCCTGAACTGTATCTCTAACACTTAAAAAAAAACAAGGTCTTGCTAAGTCCCTAAATTGTCCCTGCTGGGCTTAAGCCCACACTCATTCTGCCTCAGTCTTCCAGAGTGCTGGGATGACCAGCCCACCAGCTATGGACAACCTTTTATTGTGGCAGCATTATTATTATTGTTATTGTTATTATTTTGTCTTTTTGAGACAGGGTCTTGCTGTGCAGCTCAGGCTGGCCTTGAGCTCACTTTTGTAGCCCAGACTGCTCTGGAACTCGCACTGATCCTCCTGCCTCAGCCTCCTAAGTGCTGGGATTACAGGCGTGGGCCACCACGCCTGACCTTGTGGCAGCATTTTTTAATCTCCACACCAGTGTTGTTGTTTACACTTCTTAGGTAAGAATGCAGAGGCTAAGGGAGGTCTGTGTGAGCCCCCGCCTGTGGTTACCAGAGAGTCTGGATTCAAACCCAAATCTTCTGGCTCCGCCTATGCTCTTCCTGCTGTGTCACAGAAGCTCCGCCAGGAGCTGGCAACGCGGTGCCCACTGAGAGGAAAGGCCTTGAGGCCTGGCAGGCTGCAGCTGTTGGTCACATTGCGGAGACCTGAGTGGATCCTTGCTTCCCGCAGGCTGAGCCAGGGGATCGTACTGCGGTGGAGAAGGAGGTGCTCAAGAGGATCTCAGACAGCAGCAGTCCTAGCCTGTGGAGTTGGCACTCTTTAAAAAGGGATCACAGATATTGCAGTCTCTTTTGGGGGTGTCTCTCTCTTGGTCTTTCTTGGTCTCTCTCTTTCTCTCTCTCTCAGTCTCTCTCTCTCTCATAGGTCTCTCTCTCTCTCTCATATAGTTTTAAGATCAGATTTTCCCCAGTTGGTGAGGGTCATGCCTTTCTCACCTGTGAGAGTGTCAGTCTGTCCCTAGTCACCCACCTATCCTGTCTGTGTTTGGTGATAAAACCCGCCTAAAGAGTGATGCACCTTGTTCAAATTATCACTCGATGCAGGATGCATCTTTGTTGAAGGATGCCGACAGATGTGGCTGAATGATGTTTTCTCCCTTAGCATCCCTACAGGGTGGCAGTGGGGGAGCCCTGGAGAAGGGGTCTGGGCTGTAGCCATCTCATGGCACTAGCTCTCCGCTCACCCATCCTGTGGCCAGCTCTTCTGAGCAGAAGCTTTCCACCTATGGCTGGAGGAGGTGCCCAGGTTTTGCTTGCCCTGTGCCTCTGGCCCTGCTGGAGGCCTGCTGCTTCAGGAGCCTCTGCCATCAGACTGTTGCTGTGGAGCCAGAGTATGATTTGTGCTGAGGACTCCGAGCTGGTAGCTGGGCTCCTGCAGCAACCTCATGAAAGATGCATTTTACAAGGCACTTCCAGGGGAGAGGCTGGCTTAAACTACAGCTCCACAAATCCAAATATTGGCATATCTGCAAATCCAAATGTGGGGATTGGAAAAAAATCTAAATTCATGACTCTTATTCTGCACTTCTTTTATAAGAAATGGCGGATAAGATATTCAGAGAGAAGACAGGACTGTCGATAATGAGGGAGCTTCAGAAAGCAAAGCCCATCTCTTTTTCTTTCCCTGGGCAGTCTTTATGCTTCCAGCGAAGCAGTGGTCTGACATGAGAGGAGAGGACAGCGTGCGTCAGCATGGCTTTCTGAAGGACAGTTTGGGGCGAACCACCGCCCAGCATGGGGGTTCAGGGGGACTGAGCAGTTCCTACCTGCTTTCTCCAAACTGCTTCAGCCCTGTGGCCAAGCGACCTCCTGGACCACTCCCTGCCTTGTAGTTTACTGCACAGCACAGCTACCTCTGGGGCCTCTGGGCCTAGGAGCGGTGCTAGGTCACTGCCCTGCCCGAAACCCTCGCAGGGCTGCCGCATGCCTGGGAGAGCCGCCAGCGAGTTTGCAATAGCTTCCAAGGCCCTGCCTGGCCTGCCTCTCCCAGGGCCATACTCACAGCTGCAACCTTTGGATCCTCCCCCTCCCTCCCCCTGGGTGGTGTGTGTGGGAGGACAAGTGCCATTGCAAGCAGAGTCAGGGGAGGTTTATCAGGAGCTGACCTCTGTGCTAAGACTGAAAGGAGAGCTGGTGGAGATAACTGGGGGCAGAGCGCTCTAGGCACAAAGAGCAGGAAATGCCAGAGGGCCTGACTCAGCCTCCTGGTGCTGCAATTGCAGGTGTGCCTGACAGCCTGAGCTGACTGGCTGCCCCAGGTTTGCTCCTATTATTATTATTATTATTATTATTATTATTATGTATTTAGTACAAAGTCTCCAGGATCTCACTACAGATCAGACTTGTACTGGTTCTCCTGTTTTCAGCCTCCCAAGTGCTGGGATTAGAGGCCAGCGGCACCACACTGAGTCTCAGTCTCAGTCCCCTCATGCTGTGGGGGCAGGGCTGGTACCACATGCCAGGGATCGAACCCCAGCCGCTGCACTCTGCCTAAGTAGGCGCTTTAATCCACTGAGCTATCTGGCTGGCCCTGCGCCTGTTGTCATGCCCTGTAACACCAGGCCCTCACAAGACAGGGTAGGAGCTGATGTCAGTCTTGGGTTTACAGAAGAAGAAGGAGCTGGATAAACATCTTTTCACGGAAGTGCCCAGCTTTAGATGTTTAGTTGTAGCCATGGAAAGTGGGCGCACATAACCCAGTTCTGCTCTGTGTGCTCATCCCATATTCTGCTCGTTTGTCACCCTCCATGTTCTATATAATCCACAAATTTGCTTTTGCATCCACTCTCCCCAAATGTGAACTCAGCAATGTCAAGGTTCCTTGCATATTCGCCGGGATGTCCCGACTCCTCCGATAGCGGCTGCCTGTGCTAGGCTCGGTCAGTTATAGTTAAATGAAGAAAGGAAAGGGCAGCTGGGGTCCGTCTCCACACCTCTTCTCCCCAGTCTTCCTGGTGTACAGTTATTCTCCACTTGCAGACAAAGAAATGAATTCTGAAATTTACTCTGCCAAGCTGAAGACTGAAGCAGCTGAGTCTCCATGGAGTCAAGGTCCGCGGTACAGACTCAGCTAAATTCACCAGACAGCGCAGCCCTGTGCTGTCCTGCCTGGTGGCCACGGCCCTGTCCGGCTGTGGGCATCTGCAAGCTCAGTTACTGGATTGCTCTATGTCACAAATGCCAAAGGCACAATGAACCTTCTAGCTCATTCCTTACTTTTGAATTTGTTACACATTGAAATAGCATTTTAAGTTTATGGAGTTAAATGAAAGTTCTCATTTTAATTGAGGTCACCTATTTCTTTTATACATATGGCCACTATAAAAATTTACATGTTTTCTTTTTACATCAGCGCTAATCTGCATACTTAATTTCTACTGGGCAGTCGTCTTTTAGCTATTTTCATCCCACCTTCTGTCTCTGTCTTCAAGTGCCTTGCCGCCTATGCTCTTAAGAGTGACAGTGCAGTGACCTTGTCCTCCCTGAAGAGCACGGATACGTGGAGGGTACCAGTAAGGTTCAGAGGCGTTAAAGGGCCCATCTCAGTCAGTGTGGGCTGTTTGAACAAAATATAATAGATGAGGCAGCTTAGGAACAAGACGTTTATCATTTACGGTGCTGGCGACTGTAAGTGTGCAATGCCGGCGACAGAACTGTTGGGTACGAGTACAGACGGACGCCCGGGTTGCACGGCCCGGTCTTCTGGTTGTCCCTCTTACGGCGGAAAGAGTACACGCACGTTCTGCGGGGTCTGTCGGGCCTCGCCTCACAGAGCTGTTGGAAGTGCTACAAAGTAGTCAGGAGATTCTGATGAAGCTGGGCCCTGGTACCAGCAGGCTCCGGGAAGGATAACGGAACCCAGCCCTTTCCGTTTCTGGCTGCTGTGAGAGATCGGTTTTGCTGTGCTTTGTGCTTCCACCGTGCAGTTTCTACGTTGCTCGAGGGCGAGAAAGATGGAGCCTGCAGACCCTGGGCTGCAGCCTCGGAGTCTGTGAGCCAGAACAGATCTTTCTTCCTTGGAGGTGATTTCCTCAGGATACTTTGTGACAGCAGTGACTAACCCCGAAGCTATTTTCTTCACACGAGTTCCTCCGTCTTCCAGTGTTTCCATCTCTCGTAGCAGGGCATGGTATTTCCGTGTGTGAATGTTAGGAAGTGTGTTAGTCCCATTGTCATTGTTGGGATACAGTACCCAGCACCCACTGTTAAAAGAGAAGGTGACTTGGCTCGCAGTGGGCCAGTGGCTGCGGTCCATGGCTAGCGGACTCCGAGGTGAAAAAGCCCAGTGGCACGGGCTGGGGAGGACTGATAGCGCGGCAGAGAGCGCACAGGGAGGGAAGGGCAACAAGAATCTGCTCTTCCAGGCCACACCTCGGTGACCTGTGTTGTCTGGGCAGAACCCAACGGCCCATTGGGCTCACTCATGATTCCGTCGCCTTCCAAAGACGTGAGAGTTGGGGGCTGGGCACATTTGAGATCTAAGCCGGGACAGGTTCTACCAACATGAAGTCCATAGCGCTAATCAAATAGCAAAATAACTCTCCAAAGGCTGTCGTTTCAAAGGAAAACACAAAGGGGGTGGAAGTAGCCTGCCGGACTGATTGATTGTCTTTAACTCCTAAGCAAAGCAGATAGGTGATAGCAGGAAGGTGAGAACTGGGTCTATGAGGAAGGAATTTCCTGCAGATATAAAGCAGCTGAGAGGGCTGGCAAGATCGCTCCTCGAGCCAAGTGGCAAGCGCGGGGACGAGGGATGGATCCCCGGCACGCCTCGCTGCGCCGGCCCCGCCCGCGGGCACGCTGAGGAGTCCGGGCATGGTGGCACACTCCTGTAAGCCCAGTGCTGGAGGGGCTGAAAACAGGAGGATCACTACGAGTCCGAGCTGCGTAGTGAGACCCTGTGCCAAATACTTAAAAAAAAAAAAAAAGCAAGCTGAACGAAGCTGCTGTCACCATCAGCATTACTGCGCATGCTCCACCCTCTGTCAACTGAGAAACCTGGATGACGTTCAGCAGCCTTTCTGGTCATACTACAGGTAATTTACATTGTCTTGGTAATTCTAGCTTTATGCGTATGTTCTGTGGGCTCTGGGTTTGAAACTCAGGGTTGACAGAGTTGGGTTTCTCCCATCCAAGGGCTAACCGGCACCGACTGTGCTTAGATTCCCAGATCAGACGAGATCGGGCGTGTTCAGGGTGGTATGGCCGTAGGCGAGTCGGGTTTCCGAGCCCATGCACTTCAGGATGGCACTTCACATAACAGAAATTCACAAAGGTGATGGTGGAGTAGCGGCTGTCATCTGTGGGTGCTTAGCGTGCCGGCAGCTTTCCAGGAGATCTGTGTGTAGTCGCGCATGTAACCCTCATGGGGAGGTAGACATGCATTGAGAAAACAAATGTAAGAAACGGAACCACGTCACCCCACGCTCACCCAGCTATGCCACAGCACGAGGGTCCCGTCTGACTGCCCACCTCCCTCGGCTTCACTTCCGGCTGTGTATTTACTAGCCAGTTTGGCTCTCACCATCCCAGTCAGCGGTTTCTATCTTGCCTATGGCAAACTCTTGGTTGGTTTAGAATTTTTAAAAATCTGTCTGTCTGTCTGTCTGTCTGTCTGTCTGTCTGTCTGTCTGTCTGTCTGTCTATCTATCTATCTATCTATCTATCTATCTATTTGGTACAAAATCTCACTATGCAGCTTGGACTCACGATCCTCCTGCCTCAGCCTCCCCAGCACTGGGATTACAGGCATATACACACCCCCCACCCTCCCAGTTTTGGTGGTGGGCATGGTGCACCTGGGGCTCTGAACCGGCGTGGCATGCTGTGCTGGGATCAAGTCTCGGTCTTTGCATTTGCCAGGCAGGCGTCTAGACCCCCAAACTATCTCCCCAGCCCTGCTCCACAAGTTGATGTAACTGTTTCTTTGATCTGGGAAGCTCTTCCTTCTCTTCTGCTCAAAGCTAACCTTCTGCATTCTCCTCACCTCTCTGAGGCTTTCGCCAGCCAGCCTTAATTCACGTCGCGAGCAGCTTTTCCTTGCCCTCCAGATGACCAGATGACACTCTTCGCAGCCGTGGCTTTACTTCCTGCTCCTTCACTCAGCACTGCAGGTCCCTTTAGGATCCCAGATCTTGATCTGTCCCTCACATCCTTTCGTTGTTGGGTGTGGTGGCATCTGTACAGCAAATGGTTAGCAGCTGTGCATAGAGTCAACCAATCCCCCTCTGCAGTCTGATGTTTCCAGCACAGTGGGTCAGGAGGGCCGTCCTCCTGGCAGTTACTTTGGGCTTCAGCTATTGCTCAGTGTTATGCTTTGTACCTAGATGTTCCCTCCAAGCCTCAGGCACTCATGGGGCGGGCTTCTAGAGTTTTTGACTGACCCAGGGCCCAACACTGGGATGATTGTCGTGAGTGAGTGCCACACTCATGCTGAGGCAGGTTATCGTCTGCACGCGATATAAGGGGCGGGAGAGGCTTGTCCTCTGCTCCTCCCTCGAGGCTCCTGTTGCTTGTATTGTTTTCTGCAGCTGTAAACTGTTGCTGTCTGTCTTGTGCCACCCCAGCTTGGAAGGAGTTGATTTGGGACAGAAACATCCACAAACTGTGAATAAATAAACCTTTCCTTTCTTCATTTTAGGGGTCAGGTATTTTGTCTCATCAACAAGCAAAAAGTTACCAAGACACTCAGGTTTATAAAATTATGGTATTAAGTGAACCCAGGAAACAGTAGACATAATAAAGTGTGGGTCAAAGAAGAGAAATAAAAGATAAAAGAAAAACATCAAAAGTAGCTACTAGAGCTGGAGAGATGGCTCAGCGGTCTAAGCATCTGCCTGGCAAGTACAAGGATTCAGGTTCAGACCCCGGGACTACATGCCATGCTGGCCCCTGGATGCCGAACTGGCCAATGAAACTGGGTGTGGTAGCCTATACCTGCAATCCCAGCAGTGGGGAGTGAGACAGGAGGATCACTAGGGATCTGCAAAGCAAGACCCAATACCAAATAAATAAATAAAAGATTAATAATTTTTTAAAAAGTGATTACTAAGAAAAAAAAAAATACCAGGCAAAGATTTTGCCAAAGTAAGTTGCATTGTTCCTCGATTGCCCTTTACTTAAATGAATGAGAGATGATTGCATTAGTGTGAAGAAAGGGATGAAGTTCTCACCTGATACAGCCACTACTGAGCTTTGGTCTAAGTTAAGGGCATGGCCCCAGGCACCCTGGCCCTGGCTAAGTAGATTCCATTGCACATCACGATGCAGTATGCACCTGGCAGTACAAGTTCTGAATTCTTATGCTCAGTGGATGGGTTAATATACAAGGAAAGAGGCCCGCAAGATGGCT
>PVKN010018083.1:0-17004 GCA_004027915.1 Capromys pilorides
AAAAAAAAAGTATGTACAGTGGAAATACAAATAGGTCCAGTGAATATGCATCCATCCCTAGTCAGTTAGTACTGGTAAATACATTCAGAATGAAGGAGTGTCCCCTTTTGCTTTAGAGCGACCACTTTAGAAATTGGAGGTTGAATGTCAACAGAAATAACACCTACATGTAGAACAGCAATTATGTTCTGGTTATTTCACTGCATGCTTTATGAATATGTCGTTCCTTGAAACATGGCAATAATCCCCTGTAGAGTGCTAATTATAATGATCTTAGAGGAAATCAAAGTGAGTCTTACAGAATTCACTCAATTTATGGAATCTTCAGAGGAGGTGAACTGGTATGGACTCCAGTCCCCTGGCCTCTTGAACTGAAGCTGTACTCCTGAACATATTTGATGTCCTCCTCTATTTAGTAGATTTGAACTTGTTAAACAAAATATTTGTCACTCGTAGTGTTATATATTTTACAGTCAGCTTTGCTGTCACTGGAACATAATACCTGACAATTTTGGAAGGGCTCAGCAGAGTGAAGATGCATAGTTCATTGTGGCCAGGAAAGAGCTGGGGAACAGTACCAGAGTGGTGAGGTCTGGGGACCACACATGGTGCCCTAGTTCATGGCTTCCTGACCACCTACACCACCCAGACACATGTCTTACTAATCTTGGGACCTCATCAGCCCTCAAGCTAATAAAACCAACACAATTACAGTTAACCACCCAAACCACTAGTCACAGAAAAATCTAAAGAGCAGGAGTTTAAACAAGAAACAATTTCCTAACCCCTATAAGCAAAAACAGCCTGAGTCAGGCAGCTCTGATGTGACAGATCCATAGAGTGTCCAGAAGCCAGACTCCTATCCTGTGGCCACCACGTTCATGTCTTTCATGCAAAAGGGCTGCCAAAATTATACATGGCTTTCAGGTAGGAAAAAAGTGGACAGTGTAACACACTTCCGGGCAGTCCTCTTTCTCCTAGTTCTATCTATACTTCTTCTTACACATCGTCAGCCCAGGTAGGAGAGGGGTGACCAGCATAACTCCAGGAGGTAGCAGTCACTCAGATGAGTTTGGCATGGTCATTATTCCAATTTTGTATTATATCTCCTTTCAGCAGATAAGGAAATACAAGGTATATTTATAGAGTGAAGACTAAAGTGTTCTCATATATCATCATTTCACGGCTGTACATGATAATATCAAACACTGAACCAAAGCAACTGCTGGGTGGTAAATGCTTCCTCAGAGCTATATCAAAACACTTTGCTCCTAGGGTCAGCCAAATAGCTCAGTGGATGAAAGTGCCTGCAAGCAGGCGCAAGGGCCAGGGGTTCGGTTCCCAGGCCTTCTGTACTGGACCCAATAATAAACCACTGTGTTCTATACCAGAATGGTGTGAGGAAGTCTGGCGCTACAGTAATAAGGTCATGGAGACAACCTCTGAAAGAAGGAAAACATTCAACACCTGCACCCAAATGGATCCTCAGAAGAGTAGAGCCTGGCTTGGATGGGGTTGGAGCCTTTCTCTGGTGGCACATTGTGACACCTTCCCACAAGTTCTGGGACAGGAATGGTGCCAAGAAGACTTAGACCCCAAAGTAAATCTGCATCTTGGTTCCTGAAACCTGCAAATAGGCAAAGGGAACTTAGCCCATGTGGTTGACCTGATGCATTCAGAAATAAATTCTCCTGGATTATCATGGTGAGTCTAACCCATCATGAGTCCTCAAAGCAGAGATACCTTGCAGATGGCTGTGAGCAGGGCACATGACAATGGAAAAAGCTCAGAGAGCTGACTGCATCATGCTGGTTCTGAGATGGGTGCGGGCACAGACCACAGTGTGACCTCATGGTAAAAGGCAAATGCAGCTTCAAGCCTGCAAGGAAGTAAGTACCTCAGCCACCCAACCACATACAACTAAATGCAGCTCTCACCAAAGAGCCAGGGAACAGACTCTGTGGGAGCCCGCAGGGAAGAGCAGAGCCTAGCAGAACCTTAGAACTGGCACAATCTGTTGGACCTCATGACCTGCAGGACTATAAGCAAAATCTTGTATTCTTTAAGCCACAGATATGGTAATTTTTCACAGCAATAACAGAAAACAATCACAAGGACAGAATATGGAACATAGAAAAACATCTTACTTCCTAGCTCCTCAGAGAGTATTATCCAGGAAGAGATAAGGTGACTCTGTTCCTGTGGCACTGTTAACTAACTTCAAGGCCATGAGCACCGTCAGTCACAAGATCAGATGTAACAGACTCTGAGACCTACACAGTTGAGCAGCTTTGGGGGTTTGGGGGAGGGGCTCATGAGACCAAGAGACATGGCATGTCCATGTTAGCATCGCATCTCAAGATACATTGGGAACTCTTGAGAACTCTATAAAAGAGAGAGAGTTACAAATGCAAAACTTGCCACAGAAAGAAATTCGTTGCATTCTTTTTCTGGGGAAACTTTACTTCAAAAATAATACTAGATTTGCCACATTTATGTTATTCAATCTCAACACCACCATGTTCTTCTAGAATAGTAGTGGCAAACCTATGGCACATATGCCACGGTCCAATCTATCATCATTGAATGATCTAAAAAGTTCACCATCACTGTTCTGTAATATCAAGGCCATGGTTTTGAGTCTCTGTATTTGAGCAATAGGGTATCAATCTTGATCACTAAAACTCAGAAAGATGGTGTGCTTGGTGGGAACTTAATTTAAGAGTTAATAATCATTGACATTTACATGTCACTTGGAGTAAGATAAGAGGAATTTACCCAAAGTGGGTAAACCTAAAAGAGTAGAAATCTAAAAGTGGCCCTAAATGAAGTAGGTGAGCTAATGACACAGAACCCCAGAATAGGTTCCCAAAACCCCAAGCATTGCTAAGGCTGCCATGGACACACATAAGAGGAGGCAGACTGGAGTCCAGCATGCACTTGGTTCTCAGGGTTCTTGTTTCCTGCAGAAGGCAGTTGAGGGTTCCCAGAATTCTTGGGTGCTCCTGCCTCTCTGGATAACTTGGGAGCACCTATGGACAGTGAAAGGGGAGGAGCTGCATCCACAGGGGCTATGCAGGGGCCAAGAAGTGAGCAAGTCACATAGGACAAGACACACAGAGAGAGAAAAAAGGTGGAGAGGGAAAATGACTAAGAAAGGAAAAACCAAGGAATTATTCCACAAAAACAACTTGGAAGGAATAAATTCAACAAAACTAAGAAAAAATGCAACTGACAAGAAAAAGCAGAGAATTGGCCAAAAAGTTCAGGGCTCAAGGATAATACAACATCATTTCCATGCCAGTTACTTAACATTGTAAAAGTCAGAAATCACTGCCAAAATAAATATTCCCAGTTATATGTTAAGAATAATAAAATATATTTGAGTTACTGCATATTATTTATGTTTATATATCTAAAACTCAATGTTTAGAAGAATATGCAGTCTGAATAAATGTATAAATTACATGAATTATAAATTTGTTTCTACAAAATTATGGAAATTATTCTGAATATGATTATGATATAAGGCTTCCAATATCCACAAGAATATTTTTTAATAATTGTATTTGACAAAGACCAAATAATAGACTCCAGATAAACAAAACAGAACTGAACTCAAATTTATAATTCACATAAGATTCCTTTCTTAGTTATTCTTCTCTTGTTGCTGGAACAAATGCCCAACACTCAAAATGAAGGAAGGAAAGATTTATTTAGCTCACAGTTACTGGATGTTTTAGTTCATACTCCACTGGCTCCAAGGCAGACTGGCACATGGCAGAAAGCAGCAGAACAGCAACAATAGCAACAGGTCAACAATGGCAACAAAGAGGCAGTTTGTTTCTCTGTCTCTGTTGTATTCATTCAGGCTGTCTGACTCAGACTATCCACCTCAGGCCACACCCATAATCCAGCAGTACTCAGACCCATAATCCTAGCGGATCATGAGTTAAACTCTAGAAGTACCCACCCCATGACTGCATTTTGGGGGTACAACTAGACACAAAACATAGCATTCCACCACTGGACCCCCGCCCGAAGTCTCATGCACATCCCTTTGCGCAAAAGACATTTTAGTTCATCTTGAAGAATTACCAAAGTCTCAACAGTTTCAGCATTGCTGAAAAGTCCATGTTCCAAGTCTCCTCAAGATTCAAGGCAAACTCTTAACTGTGAGCCCCTATACAAAAGAAAAGTTAAACAGACCTGACATTCAAAGGCACAAGACAAACATTATCAAACCAAAAGTTGCAAACAGCAGGGGAATACAAAATACTGGGACCAACAAAAGTCCAAAATCCAGCAGGGCAAACATTAAAACCCCTTAGTTCCAAGTGGAACATCCAAAGCAGCCTGTGCTGAGTTGTGAGCCTCAAAGGCCTTACACAGCTTTGCCCCTATGGCACTCATGGTGGTAGCTCCCATGGCTTCTCTCTTAGGTTGACTTTGCTCCCTCCTTGCAGTTTCCCTTAGATGATCTATGTTCCTGGCTTTGCCTTCTTAACCTTACAATTGCTGCATCCTGAATGTGTCTAAAATCAATGCCAAGTGGATGATACCAAGGCCTACTGCCAGCTGGAGCAGTAGCCAGGCTTCCTTCTCTCTTAGTTGTAGGGATCGAGTGCCTGGATTGATGAACAGTCTGACCTTGATTCTGAGGAATAAGGCCTCCGTGCCAGTACCATTTTGGAATCTGGTGTGGCTGCTGCCACACCATTCTGGAATATGGGACTCTGCAGCTTTCTTCTCAAGACAAAGTCCCTCTCCCTTGTAATTCTGAGGCTGCAAAAGGTGGAGAGCTGCTATCTCCTGTGATGCCCTCAGACCGTCTTTTCAATTCTCTGGCTCCTTCCCAGTAATGGAGATCCTTTCAGCTCCATCTTTGGAGTTCACAGCTTTCCTGCTGCTTCCCTTCTGGCCAAGCTCACAACATTTTAAATCACCCTGCTTGGTACTTTGCTCTTGATTTTCAACATAAATCTGGCCGAAAGCCCCCAGTAACAACTATACCCAATATTTGGCTGCTTTGAAATATCTTTTGAAAGATTAATCAGTCCGCTATGCTTAATCTCAGTCTTAGGCAACGTCTCTGGGCTCAAGTAAAATGCAGACAATCTTTGGGCCAAGCCATAGCACAGATCATCTGGATTCCACCAACCAATGCAGTCCTTCCATCCAGCAGAAACCTCCCCATCCTGGTCTTTATAGACAACTCCTTCTGTTAGACTTCTGGTCTATGCTCTCACCAGAATTTCCCAAACAGAACAGCCAAAGCTGTTCTAGCTGTTCCTAAGTAGAAGACCTTTCCAAACCTTTCCTATCTCTTCCCATAAGCCATCCTTATAGGAAAGCCTCCAGGTCTGGTCTGAGCTCTGACCAGAATCTCCCCTACAAAACAGCTGAAGCTTTTCCAGCTCTTTGCAAATTGACAACTTCTTCAAACCTTCCCTATCTCTTCCCATAAACCACTTCCAAAAATTTAAAACATATGGTCAGATTAGTCACAGCAATGACCCCACTTACTCAACGCCCAAAATGAAGGAAGGAAAGGTTTATTTAGCTCACAGTTATCAGGCCAACAACAGGCCAACAGGCCAACAACAGCAACAGAAAAGGAGTCTGTTTCTCTGTCTCTTTTCTATTACTTTCAGGCTCTCTGCTTCAGACTATCTGTCTCAGTCCACACCCATGATCCCAGCAGTACTCAGAACCATAATTCCATCCTTGAATCACCCATAATCCCAGTGATCATAAATTAATCTCAAATTCTAGAATTTCCTACCCCATGACTGCATGAGGCTTTGGGCAGACAACTAGTCACAAACCATAACAGTTGCCATTCAACCCCTGATCTGTTGGTCCACAAAGTGCAAAGTTGTATTCTATTAGCACTAATTCTACACTTATAATTCCAGGTTAAAATGTAGCACCTTTCCTAAGGACTTTATGCATTGCTATGTATGTCTGGCTTATTTTCCTATCTGCATTTTGCCCATTCCATTCCAGTTCCAGACACTCAGACCTACAAACTCAGCACTGGCTAATGTATCATCTTATTCATCCCTGGGCACTGAACCACGTAGATTCTACTTTTAAGCAGCCTTTAAAATATGTCTTAGTTCTGTCCAATCTCTGTCCTCTGGACCCTAAATGTACAAAGAATCTAACTTGAACTTCTCCCCATCAAATGTCTACACCAGCTGGTTTTGACCTTTGACACTTGTGACTGCTCCTCAATCCAAGTACTCACTGTCACTGCAACATTTGAGACCTTAATTGCTCAGGTATGCTGTTTAAGGAAAAAGGATCGAGCCAGAGCATGGCGATGCATGCCTGTGATCCCTGTACTCTAGGATCCTGTAGAAGGAAGACAGAAAGTTTGAGCCTGGCCTGAGCAACTTAGTTCCTTAGGGAGAAGCTGTATCAAAAATTTAAATTTCTAAAAGGGACTTGGAACGTAGAGCAGTGCAATGGCCAGTAGCACAAACAGGCAAAGACTGGTGTTTAGTGCAGAAGTCTCCATAATACATTCATTCTAACTCTAAACTGAAGTAATTTCCCACAGAGCTAAAACCAGACAAGCCAACTTGCTGTTCTTCCCTGTTCCCCAAGCAAGCAGATCCTTAACCTGGGATTTTCTACACCATGAATTCCAAGAGTGCATTATTCAGATGAAAAACCTCCTTATCCTGAAAGACTTGCATAAAGTGCTATACAAGTAGTATTCCCTTCCTGCATGAAATCCTCATAGAAATATACAGAAACTATGCCCAGTAAAATATTTCTCCTAGTCGCTACTAAATAGTGAGCTGTCATATAATCCTCACCTTTCTATCCACTTTAGTCACTGTCTCATCTCCAGGGTCAATACCTGACACCCAGAGCTTAAAGAAACAGACTTATTTTGGTTCATATTTTCAATCTCTCCTTGGCTAGATTCAAAGCAGGACAGGCATGGTGGAAGTCATTCCCAAAGTGAGTAGACCCCACCTCCCAACAGGAAGTCAGTGGTAACACCCCATGACTTCCCAAAGGCACCATCTGTGAGTGCATGAGGCCTTTAGAGACATTCTTAGAAGACACAGCTGCTATGAGGTAGGACCAAACCAAGTTATCCTCACTTGACCTTTGGGGCTTTAAATCAATAACAGACCCAGACTACATGGAATAAACCATACTGCCTTCCTATTCAGAATAATTTCCTTGTTTGTGTAGAAACAAATTTATAATTCATATAATTCATACATTTATTCAACTGCATATTCTTACAAACATTGATTTTAGATATATAAACACAAATGCTACACAGTAATTGAATACATTGTATTATGCCTAACATGTAACTGGGAATCTTCACTGGGGTCCAATGGCCCACAGCCACTAGGCTAGGCTACATTGTGTCTGTCTATCCATCCATCTGCCTAGCCATTCACCTGTCCATGCATCTACCCATCCCAGACCCCTTCTCATGCAGCACTATAATAACAGGATGTAATATACACACACACACACTGACATGTACTAGGAATTCACTTTGCATCAGACACTATTCTATGCATTTTTCTATGTGTCAAACCTTCTAGAAATTGTCTAATGTAGTCACAGTTGATATCCTATTTTACAGATAAAGAAATCAAGACTTAGATAGTTAAGTAACTCGGTGTTCACACAGCTGATGGGACCAGACTGGATCTTACATATTTCTCCCCAGGCTCTATGTACCTCACAACATTTTGATGCACTATAGGCGCAGGATCATGTTTTCTTGTGGAGCAGATGTTACTCTGTTTCTGACAGGGACCTATGGGGTTTACCTCAGAGGTGAAGGTCCAAATGTATATACAAATAATCTGCTACATCTTCATGCTAGTTACAAAGCTAGAACTCTTTTTGGAAAACCAAATTGAGAAGTTAAAGCTTACGTACACGGAAAGTTGGTGAGGAGGCTCAGGTACTGAGAAAGATCTCTTCTGGTCCTAACAAATATGGTCAGGGCATTGCAGAAGCATATTTTGTGCAGAAAGCTTTTATAGGCACTGGTTTGCAAGGCAAGAATTATTTCATTCAGCTTTAAAATGAGGAGAATTTTGCTTTTATAGAAATGCACAAAACCGAACATAACTGTGTGGTGAGTGGGTACTGCACTTAGCATAAGGACAAACTGGTGTAAATAAGACTTCAAGTAAACAACCAATGGCTTTCTAGGGAGGAGAAACCACAAGGCTCCCCTCTGCATAGCTCCACAAGAAGGCACCAGCTCTGGTCCCCCACAGTTCACCTCCTGGCACTCACTTGTTTCACCACTTGAAGGCCACTTCTTGCCTCTTTATTTTCTGTTGAAAAAACAATAGAAAAGCCCAAGAAAATTTGTTCAAAACTCATGATAATAAGGAAGCCATGCCAGAGGCAATGAAAGCCAGAGAAGCTGACTAACAGTTGAATTTGGAATGAAATATTAGACATTACTTAGCTTTCCTTCCAAAGGGCTACCCTTTGTAATTCCACAGTTCATGGGCTGATAAAGTTAAAATAACAAGCTGTGACCATTGATGCTTTTAAAGGCTAAGCTTCAGCCTTCACCAGGTAAACAAACCACACATGTATACCTGTTCAGATCCAAATTACTTCTCCACAATTTTCTCTACTGCCAACCATCTAAATATGAAGAACACTCACAATGTATTCAGGGGCCTGGGCACCAGGGAAAAATATTTTGCTATGAACTCAGTTTTGATCTCTCTGTTACTGTTGGATGTCTTAGTCCTACCTCCGCTGAGGATAAAATAGGTTACTATTTTTCCTTGTTGATTGGCCAAACCTTCCTTGCAAGGTCATGTGTTGTGCTTTTACTAATGCAATTCTTGTATCTTTCACAAGAAACTAATCCCGGCTCTTGGCTTCAAATCAATGGCCCTTTCTAATTGCAGGACCTAAATCACTCCTTTGAAATGTGCAAGGGAAAAGAATGTGTGTTTTACTCCACCCTTATAAAATTCCAAGTTTCTGGGCAGCTCCAAATTTCAGCAGCTACAATACAAGAACAACCGCTTCGATGTAGACGTGTGCCTGATTATTTTTTTCTGTTACAAAAATT
Source organism: Capromys pilorides (assembly GCA_004027915.1). Lineage (NCBI taxonomy): Eukaryota > Metazoa > Chordata > Mammalia > Rodentia > Capromyidae > Capromys > Capromys pilorides. Next base: position 9,098 of record PVKN010018083.1, read on the forward strand.
TTCATATGCAGACCCTTGTCTGTGAATTATATCCTAAGTGTGAAAAGGCAAAACAGAGACGAAATCTTCTCCCCTGGAATTGAGGAAAATAATGCCTTCACGCATCTCCAAGGTGAAACTAACACACAGCTTGTTATCTTCAGACCTTATGATTAATATTCTCGATGAAGGGTGAAGGTGCTGGAAAAATAACTTCATTTGCAAAGATACTGGGGAATTTAAAATAAGAAATTCAAATAGAGGCAACTGAAATTTAGAATTAAGCGAAGGAAGCTTACAAGTTCTATTTCATGTAAGTTTGCATCCCAAGAGAGAGAAAAGTATTGCAATGAATACTGCCAGGAATGCCCCGCCAAAAAAAGTCTGAGCTCTCGGCTGATTGCAGTAATTTCCGTGGCTTTTATCTGTTCTCTCCTAAAAAGCTTCAGAAGCCTCACCTGGAAGAGCGGGCCTCCCCGCCTTACCTGCGCAGGTGTTCCCGTCGTAGGTCGCGCAGACCCACTCGTGGCACTCGCACAGCGGCCCGAAGTAGATGCCTGGTTCGGTCACGTGGCAGATGCAGACCCCGCAGTCGCACCGGCCCCGGCCATGGCACAGGGCGCTGCCCGGTGGCTGCCCAGGTGCGCGGCAGCGGCGCTCGGACTCTGCCCGGGACAGCCTGCAGGGGGCGCCGGACCAGCTCCTGGTGGGCGAGAGGTAGAGCTAGGCCAGGTCAGACGCCAGCGTTGCCCCTTCTGCAGCCCTTGTGTGCCCAATCCCTCGTGGAGAAGTTCCACCCCACCGAAAGTAGGCGCAAGGTCCGTGTCCTCCGGGGGCCACGCTCTCTCTGCAAGGCCTGTGTTTCCCCAGACCAGCAGGCACCATGCAAGCACCTAAGACGTGACGGGGCTTCCCTCAGGGGCACAGAGGGGTCCAGCCTTGCAACTCGAGGGTCAGAACCGAGTCTTACATGCACGTGTAGATTAGACACGAGAGTGACACTTGGACCACTTCTCAGTCTCTTTTTTAAAAAGTCTCATTGCTATCGGATAGTCAGGAGACGATTAATTCATATTTTTTAAAGGAAGGATGCGTACAGTACATAGAGAGCGTTTAACAATCATATATAAAGTATGCATACTGATGGCATAGGGCATAGCACATTTAATTTGCACTAAACAGTCTTTATAAACTCTTCTAGAAAAGTTTAGCAATGGTGATGCACCTCCAACTGTCTTTCAGAATATAATCGAAAATGCAATACAGAGCCCCGGAAGATGAGGGTGGCAAAGAGAAACACGGCAGCAGTTGTCAGTAAGGAGGTCTTACGGGTACCTGTAGGTGCACCCCTTAACTCGTGAGAGGAATTCCTCAGGGACGTGTTTGTAGAGGGACAAGTGATGATTTTGGGTACTGATTGCATTTTTCCAGAGGAAAAGCAGAACAGAGAGGGAGCAACTCGGGGGTGAACAGAAGCACAAAAAGGCGAGCAATCTGGAGAGCGTGTGTCCCAGGTCCAGCTCAGCGCAGCCTCTTGGTGGGGAACAGGCGTGCCCCCTCCCCGGGCAGGTCGACCCGCCTGCGTCGCCCGCGCTGCAAACGGGGACTCACCTGAGAGAGGGCGAGAAGCTCTGTGGCGGCCCTGCCGACAGCCCGGCGACAAGCAGGAGCGGCAGCAGCAGCCAGAGGTCCCCGAAACCTGGGGGGCGCATGCTGGGCTCGGGCTGGGCAGGAGCGCGCGGTGGCCGGGCAGAGGGACCCGCGGAGGACTCTCAGGTTTCGGCTCCGCCCGCGGCCTCAAGCCTCGCGCAGCGCTCTGGGCGGGGTGAGGGTGCCAAACCCGGAGTGCAGAGGCTGGGCAGGGAAGTAATCAGAAACAGTTGTACAAGCAGATGGTTTATTTTGACATTTAAAAAATAAAGCCCTGTTCACAGATCTGAGAAAATCGTTTCTTTCTCCAAGTACAGGCCCCAGAACTATTGACAAGAGAATATTTGGGCTAGCCAATAGGAAAAGGAATGTTAAAATTGTACTACAGATGATGAAGAGGAAGAGGGTGATGGAGACCTCTGAGGGTTGGGCCAGGAGTGAGTCCCACCAGCAGGCTTTGAAGGAGGCGCCCAGCTTGGGGTTTGGGTGCGAGAGGTGAGGGATCAACGACACGGGACCTACAGCTTCTTCTGGGGGTCTTGGTGCTCTGTTTTAAGCGGTGGGCATTCTGTTTCTGAAGTCTCTGTAAAGGAGTGTTATGCCTCCAGTTACTGGGTCAGTTCCTTATCACGCCACGTTTTTTTTCTGGAGTCGCACAGTTTAAATGTGGTTGTCCCAGAGTCACACCATCCATCCCCCGTATCAAGAGTGAGGAAATAAAATGTCTTTATGGAGAAACTTGCATGGGAAAAAAATTAATGTCACTTCTTACTTGTCCTCTTATTCACCAGCTGATTACAGTGCCTTTTTTATTTATTTATTTATTTATTTATTTATTTATTTATTTATTTATTTTTTGCATGACCAGGGTTCAAACTCACAACTTTGCACTTGCCAGTCAGGCACTGTGTGTGTGTTACCAGGGATTGATCCCAGGGCTGCTGTACTGAGGTACATGTACACACACACACACACACACACACACACACACACACATCTTTTAATTTTCAGTTTTTACTTGTAAGCAGGCTCCAGCTAAGTCACTACATTCCCTCAGGATTTCAACTCTCCTGCCTCAGCCCCCGAGGGATCTGGATGGCGATGACATGTCCCTAAGTCCAGTTACACATTATTTCAACTACTGCACACCTTTTAGATGCCACACTTTACACCAGAAGGAGGGAAGAAGAGAGGTAAGAAGAAGCATGCAGGGGGCTGCGATGTTAGGCAAAACAAAAACAAAAACAAAACCCAGCAAATACAACAGGACAAATGAATGCAGAAAATACATTTTCTAACCAGATCAAGGCACCTGATCTCACCTAAGAAAGCAGCATTTGGGCTAAGGGAAGAAGTGAGTTAAACTGAGTGATAATAGGAAGCAGATACAAGACGGAAACCACTGTGATTTAACTTGCACTTTAGTGTCAAAGACGCAGAAAGCAAAGAGATCAATGGCTTGCTCCCACTCAGAGGGGCTTCCCAGGAGATCTGAGTTGAAATCCACCAGACATGTAGAACACACGCTGTTACCTGCACCGTGTGATGGCATAGGAGGTGTGTGGATGGGTCAGTGGAGTGAAGAAACCATTCTCCCTGCACCCTAGGAAGAGCACGTTAGATGTAATGCTTCCTCCTGAAATGGAGCCACCCAAGAATCATGGTTCTGTAGCTTTATAATCAGAGAGAATGGAACTCTCCCCATCGATTGCATGAATGCATAAAGGACTAGAACAGTCAGCGTTGTCTTAAAAAGGTAAATGAAGGCCTTTCGCTCATACTGCTTTTGTATTGCTACCCTGGTCTCCACCTGTACTGACAGGGTTTACACAGGATTATCGATGCATCCAGGTGTGTGCACACTGGGTGGGATCTTCAAGGAAGAGGATAGATCAGGACCAGGTGCACAGTCCTGGGAGTGGGGCTGAGGCCGTCAGAGCTGGGATTGTGGAGTCTCTGGCTTAGAAGTAAGGACACAGGCTCTGGGTTGGTTCAGGGTCCCTGGGTCTGGTGGATGACTTGTCCTGTAGAGAGGGTTCTTTTGGAAGGAGATACACAGTGAGAGTTTAGTGATTCAAAGAGTGAAAATGAGTGGTTCTTAAAGTGGAGCCCACAGAGCAGCGACCTCAGTGCAACTCTGCCCTAGACCTTCTCAGAGATGGCACTTGTCAGACCTGCCCTAGATCTCCTGAGTCACAGGGCGTATTTAAGTGTGATCTCAAGAAGTCTATACGCACACCATAATTAGAAAACCTTCCAAGCACAGGACCCAGGGAGAAGGCTGCGAGTCCCTGGATGTAAGAGTAGTATTTCCCTGTCTAGTCCTTGCAGTTACATTCTTCCTTAGCCTCGTGTACTGCCATGAGAATGTGGTCTCCCTGGCCAACATCAAGAGACTTTGGTGACTCAGAGAATATGGGAGCAATAGAAGAGAAGCACTAATTCCAAGGCCTAACCAGGAATCTGCAGTGAAAACATGGAGCTTTAGTAATGAGTCATGTATTGTTTTTTTCCTCATATTTTCTGAGAGAGAAAAATATCACTGTAAAAGAGGAACATTTCTTTCATGAATTAAAATGTTTTTATTGCATAGTGTACAGTACAGTATCTAATGGTCAATATTATGTTTAAAAATATGCAACTGTGAAGTAAAGAAAGCATATATCAGGTAGTGGGAAAACTAAGTGCAGGCCATCACATTACTGTGATTTAGAAATGATGTCCCATAAGTGGAAATAGTTATATTGTGGCTGACTTGGTGACTTGAGAGAAAGACTTGGATCACCAGAAATAAAAGGATAGTTCTGAATTTTACCAAACCTTGAACTATGGGCCGGCCAGATTGCTCAGTGGGTTAAAGCACTTGTATAGACAGAGCTCAGTGACCAGGGTTCAATACTTGGCATGCCGTGCTGGCCCCACGCTTTGGGCATGCTGAGACAGCAGGGTGTGGAGTTCAGGCCTACAATCCAAGCAATGGGGAAGCTAAAAACAGGAGAATCACTATAAATCCGATCTGTGTAGTGATACCCTGTAGACCCTATACTAAACACACACACACACACACACACACACACAAACTTGAATTTTGATTTTCCTTTTAGTAGAGCATTATTTTTGCTTCTGCTAAAGTATTATTCTAGTGTGCAGGACCCCAAGAACACCCTGCTACGTGGAGGGCTCTGAGTATCTCATCTCTCCACACTGGGAGGACCCCCAAGTCAGTCCAGGACAATGTGTGAGATGGCTACACACTGAACTATTCAGGCCTGTGGAACCACATTCCAAGAAATCAAACACATCTTTGTCCTTCAGTGTAGTCCTTCAATCCTCAGGTCACAAAACTAGAGAATTTCAAGATCCAAGAGATTTTTTAAATAATATTTCCATCAAAATTACATTTGATGCAGCATGTAATGTAACTGTCAAGGAATTAGGTAGACAGAATAAGAAAGCCAGAAGTAAAGGGAGCACACTCCTCTGAAAGCTGTTCCAACGTTCTCCCTCTTTGGCTTCTCACAGCGGCACCCTCTCTGGGATTCTCCTATTGCATCAGGGAGCAGACCCCTTTGGCATTGGCCACTTTGATAGAGGTCAGTCCCCGAATCTGATCCCCCAGCCCAACAGGGCTGGTATCCTAAAACCCCTCCTACATGAAACTTGGGGGACCGGGCAGGACCACTGATGCACTTCAGGAAAGAGCACAGGAAAGACCCCAAATCTGAAGGCAAGATGGGTGAAGTGTGAGGCTGAGTAGGAGTGCATTTGACCTCAAGTCTCTGCCTGTGGTGCGCTCACCTAGGGAATTTCCTCCTTCTCATCCCTGTAGGATAAACTTAAAAGGTTCCAAAAGTGGAAACACTAGGTGCTGCAGAGGCCAGTATGGCAGTAAGCAGGGATTAAACGGAAATAGACTCTAAATAGTCAGGCTGTCCTCCTTACCTGACTGGCTTATATCAGGGAAATTAGTCTTCTTTCTTCAAGATGATTAGTTGAGTTATTAGTTTTTTTAGAACTCTGAGTATATGACCTGTGATCAATATATACAGTGAGTGTTGAAATTAACTTCTTATAGTAGAAGACACATGGCCATTAATTCCTTTCGAAATAGTACCCTTCAGGATGCACATGCTGACCCCATTGCTATAGCTGTTGCTACTGGGGGGAGCAAATTCAGAATGCTTGGTGAGTGCTGGAAGGCATTTATTTATGCCTTTGCACAGTTCATATCACATGACACAAGTTTGCTTAGTGACTAATAATTGACATTAATCTGGCGGAATACTTTTCTCAGTACTGAGATAGCTTGACTGCTTTAGGCACTCAAAAAATGCAGCAGATGCTGTGCCGAGTGCCATCCAACAGAAAGTTAGGCCACTAAAAGCATTACAGTGAGTTGACACTCACTGTAATCACCAGATTTGGCCATGTGTAACTTGTGACTCTTTCTTCCCTCAAGTCAGAATGACTACAAAACACAATATTATTTTAATCAATTAGGATATCTAGGAAATCATAGCAATGCAACTAGACACTGCTGAAAAAGCACTTCCAGACCTGCTTCAGGAAGTGGCAAAAAGTAAGGGACAAGTGTGTTTGGGAGGAAAAAAAAAATAACAGTGATAGAAACCATGATACAACGTGGTGAAATTATGAACAATAGGCAAGATGGATCCTCAAAACTTACATAAAAAACAACATTCACTTACAGAGAACCAGAAACAAGATCCTATGGGATGGTATTAACAGCAATGTTGGAGGACATTTTTTTCAAAATTCTGAATGATAATGATTTGCCTTACATAATCCTCTTTACAGTTTACATGCAACCAAAATTATTTTAAGGCTTAGGGTGGAGATACATACCTATAATCTCAGAACTCTGGCAGGCTGAAGGAAGATTGCAAATTCTGATGCTCTGAAGGCAAATTAGCGATTTAGCGAGACCTTGTTTTGTAAAAAAAGAAATTCAGTAGGCAGAGCAGAGGCTTAATGCAAAGGCCCTGGTACTTAAAAAAGTAATTTCTTATTTTTTGTTTGTTTATTTGCTTTTAAAAGAACTTCACCCTGACTCCTTTTCCAGAAGCCAGTAGAAGATCTAATATACTGTGACAGTGGTTAAAATCAAGGAAGTGAAGATTTGTGTCCAGGTCCATTGGTCTTTTGATGTGATTTGCTGTACCCCAAAGAGAACCAGCAGCAGGAAAGAGAAAGATAGACAAGAAGACAAGAGCTGGGTCAGGTGGTGGCCTATTGTCTGATTGGCAAAACACTACCACCACCACCACTACTACCCTACACTCCCCCACATCTCTGCCTCCACATAACAGTAGGGACATTTATTTATTCCTTTGCAAAGTTCGTACGACATTACACGTGGTTGCCTAGTGACTAATAGCATTGCTCGGGCAGGATACTTTTCTCAGGACTGAGGTAGCTTGACTGCTTTAGACACTTCTGCCTAGACCTGCTCTCACACATATGACCATTTTCTAGCTTTAGTGGCTCCCAACATACCTTCATTTTTTTGTTGTGTTGTGTGGATGTTTTGTTGTGTGGCTGTTTTGTTGGGTGTTTTGTTGCAATTGGAGAAGCTGTGTTTGGAGAACTCTTTAGAAGACTTTTTCATTCTTGATACTGAAGATTTTTGGTACTTGTATTCAGCAATGTAACCTTGTATAGTCCAATAGTTCAGTCCATAACATAGTGAGTTATCAGTGAAGCTAGCAATTGTCAGGAGTTGCTAGTTATTTGAGCCTTTAACAGCTTAGCATATTATTATGGCATTATTCTCACATCTCATGGTGACATTTTTTGCTGGATGGTTAAGAACAAGTTAAAGCAATATCTACATAAATGCAAATTTAACTTTTTACTAACAAGGTCAGTTAAATCTCCTTAGAGTTTACCTTGGAACTATGTGTGGTGCCTCCTTAGATCTTCTGTCAGAGTTAGCCACCTGGATGATTCACAACCACTTTGCTTTATGTGAATGAGAGATATCATTTTCTCTCAAAGTGATTCTCCTTAGCATGCTTTGTTGAATCATTCCTCTGTGGCCCCATTATCACTTTTATCATAAGTTTAGGGATTCAGCCAAGTTATAGGATGTCACAGCAGAGGTTCTCTTATGTCCCACCTTCTCACTGATCTCAGAGGGCTATGGCCAAAGTATTGGCTAACCTCTTAATCCATCTATCTCTCTAATCTTTGACTTACAGACTTCAGTTGTGCAACATCCAGAAAAAAAGCTTAATTACATCACCCTGTAATGGAGA
>PVKN010018084.1:0-17013 GCA_004027915.1 Capromys pilorides
AAAAAAAAAAAATCCTCTCAAAAAAGGCTTATAATGCAAGCCTTTCTAATGCAGACAAAAAAACTGTTTAATTTTCCAATGTATCATCTGCTAAAGCAGGTGTAGCAGTTTTGCTAATGAAACCTGGTGGACCATGTTTCCAAAATACAATAATCTTTGAAAAGGATAGGGTGTTTTCTAACATATACCAAAGGGGCTGGCGGGATGGCTCAGTGGTCTAAAGCGCCTGCTTAAGGCAAATTTAGGCAACCACAGGGACCGTGGTTCGACCCCCAGCACCACATGCTATGCCAGCCCCCAACCCCAGGGCAGGCTGAGCTGGCCATATATCTAACATTCACCAATAGCAATAAAGAGTAAATATTTCTGGGCTGCGGAGATAGCTCAGCAGCCTAAGCACCTGCCTGGCAAACATAAGGACCCTGGTTCAATCACAGGTACCACATGCCACGCTGGCCCTGGAACTGGTTCCAGGCACACTGTGCCAGCCTAAAACATAGCACACAGCTATAATCCCAATGGTAGAAAGGCTGACACAAGGGATCACTGAGTCTGAGCTGTGCAGCAAGATCCTATACCAAACAAACAACAAACAATATTTTTTTCTTTAAAGAGCAAATATTTCTAGAGTATTTGCTATTATATTTATTTAGGGCCAGGCATGGTGGCAAACACCTGTAATCCAAGTACTTGGAAGGCTGAGGCAGGATGATCATTGTGCTTTGAAGCCAGTTTGACCTACAAAATGAGTTCAAGGCCAGCGAGAACTACAATGTGAGACCTTGTCTCAAGAAGCCCCCCAAAAAATAAATAAATACATACACATTAATATATAACATGCATTGCAAAAATTAAGAAAGTTAGATCCTAGACTGGTAGAGATTAAACACTAATAACACTAAAAGAAATAAATCACTGGTACAGATTTATACAATGAATCCTCCAATTAGTTACTAAATCACACAAAATATATAAAGGTAGCTAGGCATGGTGGTACATGTGGGTACTCCCATCAATCAGAGGCTGAGGCAGGAACATTACTGTGAGTTTGAGGCCAGCCTGGGCTATAGTGAGCTCATGGCCAGCCTAGAATATACAGCTAGTTCCTGTCTCCAAAATAAAGATTTAGAAGAAAGAGGCAGGAGAATAGATAAGACTGATCTTATAAATTTTACACTAACTAGAGAAAAAAGCCACATAAATGGGGAAAGGAAAACATTAACATCATGGGCTTCCATTGGTATCCTTAGTAACCATCATTAGCTGAAAAAACATAACCTAAATGAAGAAATAAAATTAACTTACTTTATCAACACCCATCCTTTTAAAACCTGCTTGTAGTATTTTGAAGTTCTGGATATATTCATGTTCTAGTTTAGCTTGGAATTTCACTTTCTTCAAGGCAATGGAGCCGGGGAAGAGCATGTCCATAAACTGACAATAGGCAGCCCCTAAATGAACAATAAACACAAAAATGCAACAAATACAAGGTTACTGAATACAACTGTTAAAGAAGCAAGGTCAATTTTTTCTCAAATACAAAAAAAAAAAAAAATCTCTCAGATCCACTTAACCTAAGTGTTGTGGTGCACACCTATCACCTCCGCAAAGCCCTGGGTCAGACCGCTAGCACTCCCAAAAAAAGAAAACCTACCTAATTTTCATAAACAAAGTTGAAAACATTTTATGTTCCTCCATTAACAAAATATAAGTCAGGCATGGTGGTGCATACTTGTCCATTCAAGAGATTGAGGTAGGAGGACTGCTGCAACTTTGAGGCCAGCCTCAACTAGGTAGTGAGTTTGAGGCCAGCCTGAATTGCATAGGAAAGACCTTGTCTCAAAAACAAAAACGGAAATTATACTTTTTAAATTTTGCTTTGGGGCCGGCGAGATGGTTCAGTGGTCTAAAGCGCCTGCGTAGGAAGGCTCAGGCAACTGCAGGGACTGCGGTTTGATCCCCGGCACCACATGCTGTGCCAGCGCCACCACCAGGGCAGGCTGAGCCAGCCACAAAATAAATAAATAAAGAAACAAACAAACACAACAAGCAAACAAATAAATAAATAAATAAATAAATAAAATTAAAAAAAAAAATAAATAAAATAAATTTTGCTTTGTCTTTTGAAATAGGATCTCCCTATGCAATTTAGGCTGGCCATGAACTAACTACCTAACAGAGGCTGGTCTCAAATTCAGTAATACTCCTGCCTCAGCCTTCCAAGTGCTGGAACTACAGGCATGTACCACCACACCTGGCTTTATATTTTTTATTTTAACAAGTACTGGGCATACTGGGCCTGGGACCAAATCTGGGTGTGGTGGCCCATGCCTGTAATCCCACGCTGAGGAGGCTGAAAACAGGAGGATCACGACGAGTCTGAGCCGCATAGTGAGACCCTGCACCAAATACATTAAATAGATAAATACCAACTTCATTCCTTCCCTGCTTATCCTTTTTATCAAGCCCCCAAAATCATGCAGTAGTGCTTAAACTTTCCAGGAATATCATGTCTACCGAGCTGCTCACCCTCCTTATTCGAAGGAGGCTTCGCTGTGCACTTACTATCCTTCAGAGTATTTCACCAAAGGAGTATGCTGGGAAGATGACAGGAAAACCCGTGCTGAACAGTAAGCATTCAACTGGACACAGGGGCACCACAAAATGTATTTTCAACTTTGAATCAGGCCAAAATACTCCCTGCCAGGTCCAGCATAAGGAAGGTCATTATCACTTTAGAAGCAGATGTAAAGAGAATAAAGGCACATTAATGAGCACAGTAACATTCGTTCTATCACCTTCAGATAGTGAAAGCTTAGCAGGGTGTGGTGGCATGCACCTGTAAGCTTCACCACTTGGGAAGGTGAAGCAGGGGTAGCAAATTTAAATTCAAGTCTAGCCTGAACTACATAGACAAACCCTGTCCACAAAAAAAAAAAATTTAAAGGCCAGGGATAGAGCTCAGTGGCACAGCACTTGCCTGACAAACACAAAGTCCTAAGTTTAATTCTCAGTAAACTTCTCCAAAACTTTTTTTTTTGTGGGACCAGGGATTGAACTCAGGCCCTTGTGCTTGCCAGGCAAGCACTTATTCTGCTGACCTGTTTCCCAGACCCCCACCCCTTTTTTTTTTTTTGAGACAGGATCTCTCTATGCAGTTCAGGCTGGCCTGAGCCACCATGTCCAACTAGGGGCCCCTATTTAAAAAAAAAGAAAAGAAAAATGCAGTCGGGCGTGGTGGCACACACCTATAATCCCAGCACTTGGGAGGCTGAGGGAGGAGACCAGCCTGGGCTATAAAATGAGCTCAAGGCCAGCCTGAACTGCATAGTAAGACTTTGTCTCAAAACACAAAAAAAAAAAAGAAGAAAAAGAGAGAACATGTTTAGGATCACATCTAAGCACCCAATTCCCATTCAGTTCTTTTCCTCATCATTAGAAGCCCTTCCTCAGTTTAAGTCAAGAAGCACTACTTCCTAGATTAGCAGTGTGGCCAAAATAGATCGCTATATGCATGTTGGCTGAAATGGGACTAATATACAAGGAAAGACATTCAGACCCACTAAAAGGGCTGAGAGATAGTTCAGTAGTCCAGCACTTGCTTAGTATGTGTGAGGCCCCAAGCTCAATACTCAACACTGGAGTTAAAAAGATCCACTGAAAATCAACAAAGCTGAGCTGGACATGGTGGTTATACGCCTATTATCCCAGCACTGTGGGAGGCTGAGGCAAGATAATTCCAAGTGCCAGCTCAGACTGAGCAACTTAGTGATTTAATAAGCCTACCTCAAAAAGAACAAAACACAAGCTATTAGGTAACAGTCAATAATGGCCATGAAGAAGAGATAAGAAAAATGCATTATATTTTTAAATCATGTACTACTGAGTATTTTTATAATCAGAACACAGAAAAAAAAATATTATTTTTTTTAAAAAAGAAAGTGTGCCTGATATTTTTTTAAAGGAAAATGGCTGAAAACTCTTAGCCTATAAATGCCTCGACTGGTTACAGGTGAAGAAGGAGCCTTCCTTGATCTCTGCCTGCAAGGCTGACACAACACAGCAGGAATAAAAAAGGACCACTCGATTGGGAGATAGCTCGGCGGTATAAGCGCCTGCCTGGCAAACACAAGGACCCAGGTTCAGGGGTGCTGCCATGTTGGCCACTGAAACCAGATGTGGCAGCACACCTGTAATCCCAGAACTGGGAAGGCTGAGACAGGAAGATCACTGTGAGTCCGAGCTGCATACAAGACCCTGTACCAAATAAATAATTTTTTTTTTAAAAAGAAGTTGTTTTTTTTTTTAAAAAAAAAAAAAAAAAAAAGAACACTCTTCAGTTCAGAAGACAAATAAAAGGGCCAGCTAAATAACTCAAAGGATTAAAGTGTCTGCAAGCAGGCACAGGGGCCAGGGGTTCAAGCAGCAATTGAGACTGGGTGTGGTGGCTACCCACCTGTAATCCCAGCTCTTGGGAGCTGTAAACAGAAGAATCACTATGAGTCCAGTCTAGTAGTAAGACCCTAAACACCCTGTAAACCCTTCCCTAAAAATATTAAAAAAAAAAAAAGACAAATAATTTTATAATGTAGAAAACATTTCTCAGATACCAGGAGATAGGTAGAATCATAGCCCCAAAGGGAGTACCGGAAATTCCTGCGAGGAAAACAGCTAGAATTTAGGTTATGAGATGTGCGAGAGATATTCTATAACAGAAATATCAGGCAGATAAAGCGAGGCCTGATTTAAAAGCATGGTACATTCTCACAATAGGGGGCCAGGCCATTAATAGTAAAATGGAAGAACGACAAAGTATCTTATGCAAACTCAAGAGCTATCCAGGACTCCACAAGAAGCTGGAGAAAAAGAAGTCAGAACACCTCTCCTATTCTCTGAAACACAGTAAACAGGACAGCTTCAGGAAGAAAGAAGAAGAGAAGGTGAATATCCAGCAAGAGTTCATCTATGTGCCTGAAGCACTATGCTCAGGCCTTGAGAACACAGAGGAACCTGAATATGGAATGGAACAGGAAGGACAGAGGAACGGCTGGCAAAAAGCAGTGATGGGCCCTTTTTGACAAGAGGAATCCCACATTCTGATCACATGGATTTTTTTATTTTTGTTCATTTGTCTTTCAAAAATATTAGATGAAGGGCTGGCAAGATAGCTCAGCAGACTAAGCACCTGCCTAGGCAAATGAAGGGACTGGGGTTCAATCCCTGGCACAACATGGCGCACCGGCCCCGCCCCCAGGTGCACTGAACTGGCCGCTGATACTAGAGGTGATGGCGTGTGTCTGTAATTCCAGCACTAAAGAGACTGAAAAGGATCACTATGAGCCCAAGCTGCGTAATGCTGCCCTGTACCAAATATATTTTTTTAAAAAACTGATGACTTGCCCTCCAAAGTAGGTTACAGAATTAAGAATGAATCTTAAGCCAGGCATGGTGGTGCACATCTGTGATCCCAGCACTTGGGAGGCTGAGGCAGGAGGATCAGTGTGAGTTCGAGACCAGCCTGGGCTCCAAAAGTGAGCTAAAGACCAGCCTGAACTGCATAGTGAAACTCTGTCTCAAAAAGACAAAAAAAAAAAAAAAAAAAAAAAAAAAAAAAGTCTTTTTCTCAGTGATTTCTAGGAGTGGAAATATTAGATCAAAGAGTATGAACTTTAGGTTCTCTCCTTTTTTTTGGCACCAGGAATCCAATTCACCAAGTGCTGCTGTTCAGGCTGACTATATCCCCAGCCTGAACTATAGTTTCTTGGTAATCATTTCTTATAAAGGCATTTTCAGCATATACTTTGTGGATTCTTGTCTTTCCCTGAATTATGGCACGGCAAAAAAAAAAAACATGTCAGGTTTTTAAAACTGTATCTTACACAGGTAGGAGATGAAGTCAAGAATATGCTAGAAAATTCTGCGTGGAGTTGCATACATGTGTAATAATGCTAGTACTTGGGTGGCTGAGGCAAGAAGATTGTTAATTTTTGCTTTTTGAGATAGGGGCTCAATATGCAGTTGAGCTTACTTTATAGCTCAGGCTGGTCTCGAACTTGCAATCTTCCTGTCGCTGCATGCACCACCAGCCCCCACAATATTTGTTAAAAGCCACTCAACTCTCTTTAAAATAAAAAATCAAAATTTTAAAAGGATAATCTAGCCATTATAAATAACAAGAAAATGAAAATAAATAACAAAAAATGAACAACAACCTAAATGTCAAGGAAGATGGGAATGAAATCAAACTTCCACAAATCCACAGAAAGACTATGTAGCAGTGTGAGGGTAACTTAGTGATACAGCACTTGCCTAGCATGCACAAGGTCCTGAGTTCAATTCCCAAAATTGCTACCTCCCAAAAAAGGGGGGAAAAGAAAAAAAAGTACACGCTAATTCAAAGTACGTATTTCCAGCTGGGCATGGTGGCGTATTCCTGTAATCCCAACACTCCAAAGTCTGAGGCAGGAGGATCAAGTTCTTAAGGCCAGCCTGGGCTATACGGCAGTGGTGGCAAACCTATGGCACACAAGCTGCAGCAAGCTGCTTGTATCGTTGAAAACGCTAAAAGGTTTACCTGCTATATAGCAAGAGCCTGTCTTAAGTAAATACATAAATAATTATTTGCAATGTATTAAGTGGTACTGAGGAATGCCAAGCATTTAATATTAAATGAAAAAGGTCAAGAATACATATGCACTTGAAAGGTGACACAAAAACATCCAAATAGTGGTTCTCTTTGTTTTTGTTTTTTTGTTTGTTTCTTGTGTGTGTGTGTGTGTGTGTGTGTGTGTGTGTTTGCAGAACTGGGGAATAGTGGTTCTCTTTGAATAAGGGAATTACAGGCATTATTTTTTTCTACCATTTTTCTACATGTTGTACAAACAATACATGTCCAAGTCTTAAATCTCAAACATTATTCCCAGCCAAAAAACACACACGTGCAGAAACAGAATATGCTATACTCTTTGTTCTTGTCTTAAAATTACTGCCTCTGTCAAACTATAGTTCAATAAAATTGTGGCTGAAATCGCATTTGCTTGCTACGGTCTTAAAATTTCTTGGGAATAAAAACAGCCACTGAGGAGTTAATATAAAACTAAAGGATCAGTAGTATAACAATGAAGCCCTGACCTAGTATGTGTGAGGCCCTGGGTTCAACCCCCAACACCACAAAAAATAAATGTTAAAATAAAACTAGAAGGATTGGGGAGACAGCTCAGCTGCATAAGTGCCTGTATGGCTGAGTTCAACCTCCATGCTAAAACAAAACCCAGACTTTCTTTAGCTGGGCGTGGTAGCGCACACTTGTAATCACAGCATTCAAGAGGCTGAGACAGGAGGATCACTGGAAGCTCGAGACCAGCCTGGGCTACAAAGTAAGCTCAAGGCCTGCCTGAGCTGCAAAGCAAGACCCTGTCAAACACACACACAAACACACAAACACACACACACACACACACACACAAATACTGGAACACTAGTATAATTATGATCATCAAGCAAAACATTTGAAATCTGGATATAAGGCCAGCCAAATAGCTCAGTGGATTAAAGTGCCTGCAAGAAGGCACAGGAGTCAGGGGTTCAATACCCAAGCCTGCCATGCCAGCTCCACCCCCAGGCATCACTAAAACAATTGAGACTAGGTGTGGTGGCGCACCTATAATCCCAGGTCTTTGGAGGCTGAAAACATATGGATCACTATGAGTCCAACCTAGTAGTAAGACCCCAAACACCTTGTAGACCCTTTCCTAAAATACAAAAAAAAAAAGAGAGAAAAAAAGAAATCTGGATGTGCCAGTTACAGACCACTACAAAGCAGCTCTGAGCAGGACTTAAATTAATGAACTGGCTTTCCCATGCTTACCTGTGAGTCTGTTCAAGGCCAAAGTCCCTTGTCTAGAGACAGGTAACAAATTCATAGTAAGCGAACCTCTGTGACTCACTGGTCTCCACTGAAGCTTGAAAATGGCAGGTGAAGCTGTGATGCCTCAAAGACAACAAGGCCACAGCAAAGGACACCAGGCTCCAATCTCAACTAGATAGACTGTAGCCTCAAGGATCTCACTCTTGGATGGAGACCTTCCTGGACTTAACAAAGCTCTCCTGAACTAACATAATACCCTACTTGGAGAAGTCCTTGAGCAGTTCCTGACCTTCTTGAGTAGTCCCCTCTTTCATTCTGAGAACTAAAAAAGAGAGAGGTGATACTGGTCTTACCCCCAGAAAATTTCAAAATCTGTGAGAGGGTTCTGATCCTCCCAGAACTCTGAAATCATACCACTTGTCTCTTTTATTTAGGCTTCACACCCAAAAACTTGTATGGAATATTACAGACTCACTCAGACTTCAATAACTTCCAAGATACTTTTTTTCTTTTTTTGTCTTTTTGAGACAGGGTCTCACTATGCAGTTCAGGCTGGCCTTGAACTCACTTTGCAGCCCAGGCTGGTCTCAAACTTGCACAGATCCTCCTGCCTCAGCCTCCCAAGTGCTGAGATTAAAGGTATGCACCACCATGTCCGGCACTTCAGAGATATTATTAACCTGATATGGCAGCTCTGCAACAGAGGAGAGCACAAACCAAGCACTTCTTAGAAATAGTTTCTCTTAGGGACCAGGCTAAGATAGCTCTGTGGCACAAGTGCCTGCCTGGCAAGTGCAAAGTCGTGAGTTCGAACCCCAGTCCTGCAAAAAAAAAAAAAGTTCCACAGCAGGGTTGAGAGGAAAAGGCAGCCTCTGTGGCTTTGCAGTCAACACACAGGTCTGCACATTCCGAAAGGACTTTTATACTTTCTAAGAAAAGTGATCTAGTATACCTTTCTTACCTGAGCACAACTGTTCAATCTTTGTCAGATTCAACTGCAGAGACTCGTTGATCCAGGCCAGCATGTCATGTCGACTTAGATTATCACTGGTAACAGACGTTGAGTATACGTTCACTGCCATCTTCTACATCAGTCAAGAAAAAAAGAGAAAGGCTGGTGTGACAGTGGGCATGTAAATGAGCTGGAGTTTCGATTTACCCTGAACAAATCTGCAAGAAACGATTTTTCAGCTTTGCCTTCTTCACAGACACTAGCATTCCACCCTAATTTCAACTTTTACGCATAAAAGCTAATCCAAATAAACAGCTCAACATGAGCCTAAATTTAGGTCTATCTTAATGAGACTGATAACATAAAATTAAACTAGAAGAGCAGTCAGGAGGCTGAAGCAGGAGGATCACTGACTTCCAGACCAGCCAGGGATACATAGTGAGTTCAAGGCTAGCACAAACTACATAATGAGTCCCTGTCTCAAGGAAAAAAAAAAAAAAAACCAAGCTGGGCATGGTAGCCCACACCCGTGAGGCTGAGGCAGGAGGATCAGTGCAAGTTCGAGACCAGCCTGGACTACAAAAGTGAGCTCAAGGCCAGCGTGAACTACATAGCAAGACTTAGTCTCAAAAAGACAGACAGACACCAACAGACAGACAGACAGACAGACACTTCATTGTAGTTTTAAGTGGGCCAGAGCCTTATTTCCATTATAATCTGAAACAAATGATCCTAATGCCAGTAGAGACAGGAGGGAGAAAAGATCCTTCAGCTTGCCAGGAAAGCATTTATTCTACTGAGCTATCTCCCCAACCCATTCTGTCTTCATTTCTGAACCCATCCCAGATCAAATCTAAGTAACCCACTCAATATAAACAAACTGCAGGGGCCGGCGAGATGGTTCAGCGGTCTAAAGCGCCTGCTTAAGAAAGCTCAGGCAACTGCAGGGACTGCAGTTCGATCCCCGGCACCACATGCTGCAC
Organism: Capromys pilorides; assembly: GCA_004027915.1. NCBI lineage: Eukaryota > Metazoa > Chordata > Mammalia > Rodentia > Capromyidae > Capromys > Capromys pilorides. Next base: position 9,803 of record PVKN010018084.1, read on the forward strand.
CAGCCCCAGCCCCACCACCAGGGCAGGCTGAGCCAGCCATAAAATAAATAAAGAAACAAACAAACGAACAAATTAAAATAAATAAATAAACAAACTGCAATTTCAAACCAGGGGAGCTGGGTTTAAAATAAGTCCATCTCTCAGCTGTGTGACCTTAGCCAAGTTACTAAAATCAATGTATGTTAATTAATAATATATGTAATAATGTACAACAGTTAATGAGGATTGTAGAAACATTTAAATGAGATAAGCTATACAGTGCCGGGGACTCAGCTCTGGTATAGTGCCTGGCAAGCATGAGATCCTCAGTTTGAATCCCAGTACCAAAAATACTTGGCATTACATCAAACGTAACAAGTATTAAAACACTGTAGGACAGAGATCTTATTCATCCAACTGGATTCCAGTGCCTCAGACCACTGTCTCTTATGCAGATTCATTGCAAGTTCTCAAGTGCATCTCAATCTGGTTGCTGTTTTATTGGGTTTTTTTTTTTTCGGAACCGGGGATTGAACTCAGGCCCTTGTGCTTGCTAGGCAAGCACCTATTCTACTGAGCTATCTCCCCAGCCCTGGTTGCTGGTTTTTAAAAACAGCCTCACTCTATAGCCCAGGGTGGCCTAAAATTTGATGATCCTCATGCCTTGGCCTTCTGAGTGCTGGGATTATGAACATGCACCACCACACCAGTCTTCAATCTGTTCTTACACAGCAGCCATAAGGAATTTCTGAATCACAAATCAGATCAAGGTGCTCACTTTGGCAGCACATATACTAAAATTGGAACGATACAGAGAAGATTAGCATGGCCCCTGCACAAGGATGACACGCAAATTCGTGAAGCGTTCCACGTTAAAAAAAAAAAAAAAAATCAGATCAAGCTAAAATCCCTGAATGAACAAATAAATGAAACGCACACATTCTAATGCAGAATGCTATTGGATATCAACAAGACACAAAAAATAGTCTCAGGTTGAGCACCTGTAATCTACATTGGTGACATTTATATTTGTATCAAATACTGTGTGTGTCATTCTATAATAAAATGCAAGCCAGCTAGTAAAACCACATGTGCCTCCTGACCACATCCCAGCTTAGAGAATATTAATGGCCTTCCATTATCATACAATTTTAAAATCTTGCACTAGCAGTACGTTAAACCTGGTTCCATGTGCTCCACAAACTGCAGCTAATAAATACAGTATATGGGATTAAGCACCCTGTGGATGCACAATAAACACATCCACGACTCAATCGTCTCTTCTAGGCTGCCAAACCAAACCTAGTTCTCAGTTACACTATCACTCATACTTCCTCAACAGTAGTCCCACTGCTAGGTTTCAGTACAAGACCCATGACTATCACATAAACCTCACCCTCCCAGGGCTTACTGACCAGTTTCAGTCACTAAAATGAAGGAAGGCCTTCTTATTTCCTCAAGCATCTCTCTTCCTTTTTTTTTTTTTTTTTTTTCTTCCACGCTGGGGATTGAACCCAGGACCTTCTCAATTCTGGCTGAAAAGCGCTCTATTATTCAAAGTGCCATCCTAAGGCCTATGAGAAGTAAGCAGATGCCACCAAAAAAGCTATGTGACACTGGAGAAGACAACTCATCTTTCATAAATGGCTCACCTGTAAAATGGGTAAACGGCTGTCTTCTACAAAAAGGGGTGGTTAGGATTTCAAGTTAAAATCTAAGTAAAAACATTCATCTGAAAAGTACAACATGCCTCTAGGTGCCAGAAACCATACTGGGTACTTTGAACGCAACAAAGAGCATCTGTACACAACATGCTAACTCTAGACCTCAGCAAAAATTCACAGCACAGAGATTAAAGAGCCTAGACTCTGGCAGGTGTGATGGCGTATGCCTATAACCCCAGCACTCGGCGATGCTGAGGGAGGAAGATCACAAGTGCAAGTTCAAGCTCAGCCTGGGCAATTTAGTGAAACCCTATTTCAAAATTTTAAACATTTTTTAAAAAGGGTTCAGGATGTGAATCAATGAAAAAGCCCAGGAATATTCAGTAATGAGGAGACAGAGGGAAAGCCTGGACTCTTGTCATCACAGCTGTGGGTTCAGACACTAGCCAGTCAGCAAAAAGTAAATCACTTCGGTGCTTCAAGTCTTTGACTCTGGCAGAGGAGATAGCTCAGCAGCATCAGCACCTGCTTAGCAAGCACAAGGTCCAGAGTTCCATCCCCAGCTCAACTGTGTAACAAGATGGGCTGGGGAACCTCAGTTGTACCCTTGCCAAGTATGCGTGATGTCATGACTTGGGCCCTGAGCACGGTAAAAGAAATTTTAAAATAGAAAGATAGTATCTCTTACAGATAGTGTGAATAGTAAATGTTATAACACGCCCATGTCTGAAACAGAGCAAGTGCCAATTAATGAATAACTATCTTTCACCACTACTCTTAGAGACATCCCATCAGTGGTGGATGTCAGTGACTGGCCTCAGTTCTCTCAAAAGGGCTCAGGATTCTCATCTCCAAAATAGGACAGAAGTCTGGCCTGCAGCACCGAGCAGTGACCAAAAAAGAACTAGTATCACTGTTGTACTGGAGTCTCAACAACTAAAGACATTATTTTATCGACATAGCTAACTTGTTTCCTAGCTCTCTAGAATGTAAGGTAGACTCCTAAAAAGCATGCCTTTGCCTACTCCTGCTATAGAGTACCACTGCTTAGCATAATGCCTAGCACCTAGCAGATATTCAATACCAGACAACCACCGATAAAAAGACATCCAAACAGCTAACTTACCTTTTCCAAGAACTGCGCTCAACCCTTTGTGTACGTATTCCCATTTCATAGCGCAACCCTTTGTGTACTTATTCCCATTTTACAGATGCGGAAGCTGAGGCCCAGAGAGCTAAAAAGTGCCTGCCCCCAAGGTCGGAGAATCGAACTGAGATCTGCATTTACAACTTGAATCTCACCCAGGAAGCAATATTGCCTCCCACACTGCGGGTTCCCACAGCCCTCCGTAAGGCCCATCTTGCCTACCCACACCCGGCCTGGATCCAGCCTCACGGGGACCTCCCACCGCCAGAAAGCGAATTCCACCACGACTGCCCAGAAGCCCCCACGCTGCCTCGGGGTAGCCCCTACTTCCGGCCCCAGGTCCCGCCCTCCAGCGGGGCGCAGAGCGCAGCCCCCGGGACAGCCCGCGCGCGCCGGGTCACGGCCCCGCCCTTCCCCCCACCCGACCCAATCTGCCACACGGAGCTGCCGCGGTATCCGCGCCTGCCCAGTCAAGGCTCACACGGCCGCCCCCACTACCGCCGCCCCTTTTCCGCTACCGGCTCACCGGCTCTCAGGGGAACCGCGTCTACTGCCCGCGCCCGGCTCCGGTTCCGTCTTCGGCTCGTTCAAACCGCCAGACCCCGCCCGCCCGAACGCGCGATGACTTCACACGCAGCGCACCCGCCCCCCGTAACGTGCCTACGTATAGGCTCGTCGCGGCCCGCCGGCTCCTTTTATAGGATGTGGGCCGAGCGCGGGGGGGCGGAGCCCAGCCGTTGATGGACAGGGGGGAGAGACGCCGGCTGTCTCAGCGACGGGGCACGTGGTAGACTGTGGCCAATGACCGAACGTGCGTCCAGCTTGTGATCCGCCCAGAAGCCGAGGCCCAGTTAGTTACTAGGTCCCAGGAGCAGCAGCTAGAAGGAAATTGGTTTACAATGAGTTTCTACTACAATGGATTATTGGACAAAGATACCTGATGTGCGGTTTGGGAAGAGATTTAAAAATCACCTCAGAAACATGTCTGTCGGTAATTAACCTATACAAGATCACGGTTTATTTTTTTCTTAGTTCTACATAAAGCCGTGTTTGTCTATACCTTCACTGTCTGCATTCCCATTAATACACGGAAACAAGCTCCTTATTCGTGCCCTGGGCCATTTCCCAGTGCCTGTGCGTAGTTTTTTATTTTGTTGTTTTTGTTTTGATTGAGATGGTTTGTCTTGTTTTGTTTTGTTTTGTTTTGATCAGGCTGGCCTCAAACTCACAGTGCTCCTGCCTGAGCCTCCTGACTGCTGGAATTACAGGCATGCACCACCTCGCCCAGTCACCAAGCTTCTCATTACAGCTTTGCTGAGAGAATGACACCATTTATTGCCTATAAAACTGAGGCTCAAGCTGGGTGCAGTGGTGCATGCCTATATCCCTGCACTAGGCAGGCTGAAGCAGGAGGATTGCGGCAAGTTCAAGACCAGCCTGGGCTACGTAGTGAGACCCTGTCTTCAAAGGAAGAACTGAGGCTCAGAGGGAACAATTGATTTGCTCAGGATCAGGTTGACCCATCTTTAGGACTGTTTTTTGTCTGGATACCATTTATTTGTGTATTCAACAAATACTGCTTATTTTCCCTATCCAAGCAGAGATTGATGGTGAACAAAACCAGACACAATCTGTGACCTTTTCAGTTTCCAGTCTTGCAGTACAGGCAGGATGCAAAGAGGACACAGTGATACAAGTACCTATTTAGTTACAAATCAGGCAATGCTAACCAGGAAGCAGGGTGAGGGCATTTGCACGGTGCTGAGCAAGGTCTTAGAGCTCTGAGTCTTCCAGGCCCTGGTTAAGTATTGAAGTTCAGTGAAGAGTTCAGAAGAGTGGGGATTTGGGGCGGAAGTCCTTGTCAACCTAACTGGGAGGCATTGGGGGGTGAGGGGGGGTGAGGGGGGAAGATAGCAGAGATCTCTAACCAAATGATTATAGCAACAGTAGTAATATAACATCACAATGAATTGAAACAAAGCATCAACAATGATTAAGGACATGCATAGATTCTTCAGGGCAATATCTGATACCCTGATTTTGTACAAGACATTAAACTCATTTCAACAGGCTAGGTGAGTTTCATAAATACCAACTAGGAGTTAGAATTAAGTGAGCTGTTGGGATAGAACACTTACAGGCAACGCTCTGGCTTCTATCACAAGCACCATGAAGGAAAAAAGATGTATATAAAATATAGGGCCAGCCAGATAGCTCAGTGGATTAAAGCACCTGCTTAGGCAGATGCAGGAACTGAGGTTCAATCCCCAACATGCCATTCTGGCCTAGCAAGACCCAACTGAGACGGTGTGGTGGCGTGCTTGTAATCCCAGCGCATGGGAGGCTGAAAAACAGAAGGATCACTGATCTGTGTAGTGAGACCCTGAAGAATCTGTACTAAATACATAAAAAGATGCATGCAAAAAAATAAGAGTACATTTAGCACATTTTGTGCTCTGTATGTGTTTATAATGTGGGTCTTTTCATTTAATATCAATTATCAGATTGTGCCCATGGATTGGTGTCACTATTACCTACAGGTCATTTTCTTTAGGTAAGTGAGGACATTAGTATGGGGGAATGAGATCAGTGGGAAAAGTAAAAATGCACTTCTAATTAAGATGAGAATACAGACCTCCGCCTGGACATACTGGAGTACAGAGGAGCTGCAGAGCAACAGCTAGAAAAATACCTATCTATCCTCCCACAAAAGTTCCCAGAGATAAGGGAGGGCATGTGTTCTGTCCTGTAAGTCCACAGCCTCCCAAGCAAGTCAAGGTTATCTGGGTCAGATTCAGCCTGGGCTGGCTGTAAAAGCCTAGCGGCTAAGAAGAAGAGAATGTAAATCCCGCAGTAGGACTAGCTGGGGTGATTTTAGTTGTTATTTTTGTTTTGTGTTTGTTTTGCAGTACTTGCATAGAACCCAAGACCTTTCACAAACTAGAAGTGCTCATCTACTGAGCCACATGCCTCTTTAATGTCCATCTTTAAACCTGTTTCATTATGTAAAGCAATCGCTTTATTATAGAAACTGTGAGTTTTCTACACAGAGCAAGTGCAGGGACCAGTTCAATCCTTGGTACCACTCGCAGCACAGGCCCTGCCCCCGCCACTCTGGAGTCCAAGCGCAGTGACACACACACATCTGTAATCCCTGAGCTGGGGAGCCTGAAAAGAGGAGGATCACTACGAGTGTGTAGTGAGACCCTGTACCAAATACATTTAAAGAAAAAGAAAGGAATTGTGAGTCTTCTCTGCAAAAACAAAACGCTGTGACTTCAAGGCCTGAGCTTTACAACTATGTGACTTTACTGAACTAGAAGATGATGTTAGGAAACCTCAGCTTTAGTGAATTAAAGAAAATGTGTTAAGGATCTTACAAATTCATAGAAGAGACTATTACAAAAGTAGAAAACTAGCCAGGCGTGGTGACACCCAGCAGTAATCACAGCATGCAGGAGGCTGAGGCAGGATTGTTGTTGCAGGTTTGAGACCATCCTGGGCTACAAAGTGACCTCAAGTCCAGCCTGAACTGCATAGTGAGACCCTGTCTTAAAAGGGAAAAGAAAAGGGCCAGCGAGATAGTCAGCAGACTAAGTGCCTCCAGGCACCACATGCTAGGCCACCAGCCAGCCCCCGGGTACGCTGAGCCAGCCCCCCCGAGACAAGGCGTGGTGGTGCACTCCCGTAATCCCAGTACTGAGGAGGCCGAAAAGGAGGATCAGTACAAGTCTGAGCTGCATAGTGAGACCAAGCACCAACTATGAGAGAAAGAGAGAGAGAGAGAGAGAGAGAGAGAGAGAGAGAGAGAGAGAGAGAGAGAGATTTATAGCCCAGAGTGGCATGTACATGCTATACCAACATTTGGAAGGCTGAAGCAGGATTGCTGAGAGTTCAAGACCAGCCTAGGGTACAAAGTGAGACCCTGTCTCAGAAATTTAAAAAAACAAAAAAAGGAAATGAAAGGAAAAATTATAACACTTTGGTAACAGCTTCCTATCTATACTTAAGAGAAAAGGGACTCCAACTAGAGAAGTGCTCCCAGTGATACCTAGAAAAGAGGCAAGGAAGGCTTCTTGGGAGAGGTGAGAATCAGAACCCTAGTCTGGCCAGGCGGGGCAAGGCAGGGAACAACATGTTAGGAATTCATCACTTTTCTTTTGCTTGGTGGCTACTCTGTAATGTAAGGCAAAAGTAAGCATCAACTGACTGATGTTGGAATTTTTTTCTTTTTGAGACAGGGTCTTGCTGTGCAGTTCAGGCTGGCCTTGACCTCACTTGGTAGCACAAGCTGGTCTCCAGCTCACAGTGATCCTCCTACCTAGCCTCCCACACAAATGCTGGCATTTTTCATTTCTAGTTTTAAAGTCTCATTTTTTTTCTTTATTTTTCTTTTTTTTTTTTTTTTTTTTTTTTTTGGG
>PVKN010018085.1:0-17005 GCA_004027915.1 Capromys pilorides
TCAGTAGACACATCTACATAGCATCATTCACTATATAACTGCAGAGTATTCACACAAGAATTATTTACGTCTTTTTTTGCATTGTTCAAAAAGCAAATCTGAGTCCTGAGATAATACATATTTTTTTTTTGTATCAGGGATCAAACTTAGGACCTTGTACTTACAAGGCAGGTGCTTATGCCACTGAGCTATCTTTCTAGCAGTAAAATCCTTTTAAAAAGTTGATTTTTCATGGCACAAACTCTAAAAAGTCTCATTGACTTTGCAGAGTTAATGCAATTTCCAAAGATGCCTGAACTTAATTCCCATGACGCCAATTATGCTGAGAATCTGGCTTAACACTTACTGAATTCCCACAAGGAAAGGAGTGAGACTGCTTTCTGTTAGCAAACTTAAATTCTGTGCTGGAAAATAGCACCACTGGAGACACAGCTATTTCAATAAGACCACTGTTATTTTACAATCAGAACTCCAACCCTACACATAAAACACAAGGAAAAAATTATATATATTACAAATATCTTTAACATTTCCTGGAGCTCACCTCCCATAAGTACTGTTTTTATGTCTGTCCCATCAGGATAGAACAGGAGGGGCCCATCACACAGTTTTCAGAATTAAGTAACGTACCCTTAAGTTATGCAGTGTCCAAAATAATTTCACCCACTGCAGAGCAAAGAAATGGAAGAACACATATCAAAATATGTAAAAACAAAAGCCTTTCCCCAAAAAAATCACAGATACAATAAAATTATATAGACACAGAGATAGAGATACAGATACAGAGTATATTACTTAAATATCCTCTAAATTTTGTAAATATTTTTACAGTAACAAAGCCTACATTTTCCTTTCTTTCTTTCTTTTTTTTTTTTTTTTTTTTTTTTTTTTTAGGGAAGGGTTTACAAGGTGTTCAGGGTTTCACTACTAGATCAGACTGGTAGTGATCCGCCTGTTTACAGCCTTCCAAGAGCTGGGATTACAGGCAGGGGCCACCAGGCCCAGTCTCAACTGCCGGCTCAGCACGCCCCGGGGGTGGGTCCGGCAAAGCAGGCCAGGTACCCGCGCCTGCTTGCAAGTGCTTTAATCGGCTGAGCTATTTGGCTGACCCTAAACCCTACATTTTCTTTCCACCTTTAAAAGCTGATTTCAGTGTGGAATGCCACACAGCAGTATTTTGTAATGGTTATGATAAAGGGTGGTTTTATTTATCTGTTTATCTTGCAGTACTGGTGACTGAACCCAAGGTCTTCACAGTGAGCTACTACTCTTCCAGTCTTTCTTTTTATAGCTTTTTTATTTTGAGGCAGGGTCTCACTAAGTAGCTAAATTGCCCAGGTAACCGTAGGGCCTCAGCCTCCCACTGCCTTGGGATTACAGACCTGTGCCACCTCCACCTGGCTAAAAAGATGTAGTAATTGTTTATTGGCTAGAAAACAAGAAGCAATAATTAAAGTATTGGCCAGACCAGTGGCAATTCAATCTTTATTATTGATATTTTTCTCTCTGAAACTCATACCCAAAGGTCATGACTTGAGAAAGCTATTCAATTTAGCTCTAAATAGAAGACACTTCCCAGAGGTTGGGGGTACATGAGTTCAGTGAACAGCGACAGCATAGTGAAAGACGGGGCCTTCTAGACTGAAGTACTTTCAGCAATGTAGGGAGAGATCCTGGAAGGTTCAACTGGACAATACCGCTTCAAGACCTGAAAAAAATGGGCTCTGTACAGTGAACAAGTAAGTGAGATAATTACTGTTCCTTTCAATAACCTTCACATACCAAACTTCGAAGGACTTTTCTTAGCAACCGAAGTTTAAATTAAAGTTTTATTTAGTCTCATTTTAAAAATAAGTGATCTACACTCATTTTTAAATAACCAACCTTTATTTGAAACGCAATATCTTAACAGAAAGGGCTTATTTGTCACTGTTATAGAACCAAGAGGCTTAGTGGTGATTTTATAGTAAACATGCTTCTATAAAAAGCAAAATATTTTCCAGCAGTGGAAAGTTCTTTCTGTTATATTATCACAATTAATTCACTTAAGAGTCAACCCTGTAATACAATACATATGCCACCTTATCCTTCAAAAATTTCTGGTTTGGGGACAGTTTCAAATGTAGACAGAACATCTGAGAATAATAAAGCACTGACAACACAACAGGTTCTTCTCTTTGGCTACATTTTATGAGAAAGGGCCAGTTGTTCCATCTCTTAGGAAACACCATTCAGAATCATGGACTCACAGTAATTCCCATGCTCCATGGGAAAGAACACATAGTATTCAGCACTAAAGACACTGGCAAATTCTCTACAGATCAAAGCTTTACTAAATTCATTTTTTATGATCTATAAGCCTTTATTTTACACTTCAAAAGCAGCCTAATATTCTAAAGTGTCAGAAGAATAAAAGAGGCCAAGGGGAAGTGGGTTTGCTTGTGACACAGCAAACACAAGCAAGTGCGTCACTGAAACTCGAAAGAAGCTGATGGGGTTCTCCGTCGTTCAACACTGGATTCAACACTGTAAAATATAAGTGTACATGGGAAGAATCCCATTTCCCCTCGTTCATGATGATGTTTCTGGCATGCTTACATGAGTAACGTCAACAATGACTTAACTATGGCTTTGTTCTGTGATGTGCATCTTTGCCTGTTTCAGAAATTGTATTTACTGAAAAAAAAAAAAAAACCTTTGTGTCTACTACACCCTAAGCAAAGTACCAGACATCTGGGATCAAGAAACTGGCAAAATACAATCCCCGAGTATAAGCTACTGACGGAACACACAGAACAACGGAAAGTACTATTTAAAAAAACAATAATAACTATCACCACAATTATTGAATTAAAAACTTTATATTTACCAGCTCATGTAATTACCACTGTTATCATTTCACAGATGATATATCTGGGACTTAGACAAACTTTTTTGGACACATCCAAGAACACTCAGTTGAAGACAAGAACCAGGGTTTGAACTAAAGCCTCTACTATCAGTCTGTACTGTAAACATTTACCTCAGGAATCTCCAAAAACTAAAAACACAAAAGAAGAACTCTGGAGGATGTAAGAAAGTAAAAGAGGGGTGAGAAAAAGAAATTCCAAAAGTTTTCACTTGTAAGCTGAAAGAAAGGTCAGGACCTACACTGTTTCATCATAAATTCTTTAGGAAAATAAGCTACCCTGGGAATGAAAATATTGGAATTATCTCAGCTTTATTTAGCTACCTGAAGAAACAGCCAAGAAAAAAATCAAATAATGATGGGTATTTTATTCCCACTGAGTGAAGTAAAGTAGGACTCAAACTGAAGAAAAGCAGGAACAGTCCACATTCTAAAAATCAAAAAAGTAGGACCAGGGAGATGGCTCAATAGAATAAGTGCTTGCCTGGCAAGCAAGCACAAGGTCCTGAGTTCAATGCCTGGTACTGCCAAAAAAACTAAAAATCAAAAAAGTCAAACACTGGCGAACAAGACAACAGCAGCCTTAGGAAAAGTGTCAGAGCTGCCCGCCGGGCCTTGCAACACTATCAGAGGGCTGAGCCAGCATCTGCTGGGGATGCCACCTCCTCCGAGTAGGCCAAGAGTCCCCACTCAAAATGATACAAAACCAACAGAGAACCTCCCAGAGCAACTGAAAAAGAAAATGCTGGGAACAAATTAACCGAATAATGAGATGCAAGCCACGCCTTGAAATCATTTTCCCTAGAGTGCACTCCTTTGGCCCCGCAGCAGTGCAGTGAGGTCTGAGCTTTTAATGTGTTCCCCTTCGATCGGAGCAGAAAGATGGGGGGAGGAGAAAACTAAGACGTATGATGTGCTTGCACCAACTCCCCACGAAGGATGTCATCACTATGAACTGCAAACATGTGCCATCATAATCTTTTTAAATAAAAAGTATTCCCATTTTATAGACAGGGAAAATGTAAATAAAAAGCAAAAACATGAAGATCCTTAACAACAACAACAAAAAAAAAACTGGACCACACTGGTCTCACCTTATTTTTTCCAATCAAAATCCCTTATCCTGATGCCTAGCATGCTGCTCTCGACTCAGTAAGCACATCTTAGCACCTGCTCCACATAGATCTCTGCGCTAGCAGCTTATAGGCAAAAGCAGGAAAAAGAAAACCACCCTTCACCCACCCACAGAGCTTCCTACACAAGGCTCTCTGCTGGAGAACCGCTAAATGAATCTTTAATAATACGATAATCGCTGACCATGGGTTAATACCATATTTCTGAAGATAAAGTAACACTAATTCCAAGCTGCTTTTTAAGAAAGGGATCCCACTGTGAAAGAAGACCAGAAATGTCTATATTCTACGCCTCTAACTTGGAGAGTTGACAGGTACATCAGCCTGTCACTAAGTTGTGCCATATTCCAACTTGTCTGCTCTTGTTTCCCTCACACCATGCTAACTTGATGCCCCAAGACCACACTGTGGAAAGAGTCGTGTTAATGTACTGCATCTCTCCTGAGGAAGGAGTGTAAAGGTGGGGATTTCATCCTTTACGGTACGTTGATCGAGGCTGCTGCTGAGCTGATTCATTTCTCCCCTCTCCAATCAGCTTTCATGGAAAGCTGTGCCTTTTGGCTGGGCACAGGATACAATGCTAAAGGCCAAGTCAATCTGTCCTCTCTTCATTCGCCCATCACAAGTCCATCAAGAAAACGGGCCTGCCAAAAGCGGTGTTGACTTACACATGCCTGAAAATAACGCTTGACCATAAATGGCCTGATCTTGATGCTTCTCTACTACCTAGCTTCTGTCTTCATCAACTAGAAGGTGTTACTTAGTTGCACTTGTTTCATATGAAGATGTACTAATCTGTCCTGAAAAGAAACCATGCAAATATCCAAATTCCTGCTTGCTGTTTCAAATGTGCAGAAATTTTGCCAGCATTAAATGGTCCAACATAAATATTTGACAAAAGCAGACTGGCATTCATACAATTTATATTTTAACAGATTCGGGGGGGGGGGGGGTCCAAAGTAACCACTGCAGCCTTTGAGAAAGAAAAAGCAATGCCCTTCAGCAAATGTTTAAGATAGCATTTCAACTATAAATCAGATTTACTTCCCAAACAGAACAAGAATTCATGTTTCTACAAATAGATCTGAACTCTCACTTAATTCTATGAGGAACAGTCTGAAAATATGGATTCCGTTGTTTAGACATAAATTAACCAAGTCTGCTTTTTTGAGTATTTCAGCCAATCAAGAATTGTGCTGATTCCCATGTTATCATGACAGAAAAGAGTAGCTTTAAAAAAAAAAATGTATTTGGTACAGGATCTCACAATACAGCTCAGACTCGTAGTGATCCTCCTGTTTTCAGCCTCCCCAGAGCTGGGATTACAGGCCTGAACCCCCACCCCTGGTCTTAGTTGCCTGCTCAGGGTGCCTGAGGGTGGGGCCAGCACCTCATTCAGTATTAGGGATGGAACCCCAGTCCCTGCATTTGCCTGAGCAGGTGCTTAGTCTGCTGAGCTATCTCACCAGCGCAGAATAGGTATACTCTTCACCCACCAATCGGGAATGGAGTTTCTTCTCTTTTCTCATGAATTCAAATGTTAAGTACCTCTGAGAATCACTTTCCAGATGTAAGCTCCAGTGCAGCGTGTGACCCTATGGCACACCTGAACACACAAGCTAAGGAGGGAACCCAAGGTTTTGCATGTACTAACCAGGCAAGCACTCGGCCCACACCACAACACTTGTTTTAACATTTAGAAAATAGTCCAGTTAGCCAGGGGTGGTGATGCACACCCATAATCCCAGCACTGGGGAGGTTGAGGCAGGAGAATCATTGTGAGTTCCACGCCAGTCTGGGGTACAAAGTGCGCTGAAGGCCAGCTTGAGCTGCAGAGCAAAACCTTATCTCAAAATAAATAAACAAATGAACAAACAAGCAAACCGGCAATCCAGGTTAAGAAAACTAACAAACTTGATGCCCCTCTTCTACCAGAAAATAAAATAAACATGAAAGTTTTAGTCAAGTAAATGAATTCATTAGATGTTTTCTAAAGTTGAATGAAAAGCTTTACTTTATGCTGGGCATAGTGGCACATAGCTGTAGTCCCAGCACTCTGGGAAACTGAGGCGGGAGGATCACACAATTTCAAGCCCAATAGCATCTACCTGACAGGCACGAGGTGCTGAGTTCGATTTGCAAGAGACAGAGACAGAGAGAGAGCATGCATTTATGTCTTTCTTGTATGTTTCTGAACCTCTAACAATATTTCTACTATTGACAATTTAAAAAAGCAGTTGTATGAAATACTGAAAGATGAGTTCAGGTTTATTCTGCCACTCCTGGAAAAAACTCAGGCTAAGTACAGAACAGTGCAGATCAGCCTGAATGGTCTAGGCCCTCAAATGAGCCGCCTGTCATTTTGGAAGTCTACCTAGCATGATGGAGTTGCTCCCTGTGGGCTGTTTCAGGTGAGACCTTGTCAGAAAGTAATTTATAATAAATACTTGATGCTTAATTAAAAAAAAAAAAACAGCTTTGCCAATTTAGGAAGACATGCTTCAAAAATAAAAATTAAAAAGGCTAGGAATGCAATTCAGTGTGAAGGACCTGGGTGCAGTCTTAGTACTGAATTTTTTTTAAATGCTACTTTAAATAAACCCAAAAAAGCTTTTTTTTTTTTTTTTTTTTTTGGAGGGAACTGGGAGTGGGAAGCAGCCTCTACATCCAAGAACAGATGAACGGATAAAGAAAAGGTATTTACCACCATGAAGTGCTACTCGGCCATAAAGAAAGTCATTCATATAAAGAAAGTCATTCATAGGCAAACGGACACATCTTAGATCAAAACGTGAAGTGAAATACATCAGACACACGTGCTTAAATATCACATGATTTCTCAAAATATAAATAAAGAGCACAATAAAAGATAGGTAACCGCAAACAGGCAGATAATTTTTTTAAAAAGGTAAAGGACCAAAAGATGGAGGAAGAAAGCGGGAACGGAGGGGAAACGAAGGGAGGGGAAAGATGAAAAAATTAAGACGTGTTGTGTGCACGGACCAACTCCGCACAACGAATGCAACTGTTTTGCACTGCAGACATGTACTAACAAACATCGTAAAGCTCTTGTTCTCTTTCGCAAGTAGCATAGAAATTTCTGAATTTTAATTATCTATACATTTCTGCCTTCTTGGCATACATTCTTCCATGACCCAGTCCCATGATGTTAGGAGCCTGCGACTCCTTCTCCCGGCCCCTCAGAACCACCCTCACTGCCATCCCCAACTCTGGGCCCTACTCAGCTCGCAACTCTCCAATCCTCAAGGCCAACGAGTGGTTTGTGCTCAGGCCAGACAGCCTGGCTCACCTGGAGTGCGTCGGTGTTAACATGTGCGCATGCGCAGGATGAATGCGCTCATTGCTGTCTCAGAGCAGGTATGCCTAAGCCTTTCTTATTTCTTAAAAAAAAAACTAGTAGGAAGTTGAAAGTCTCTAAAAATGATAACCAGTTTTATCCAAAACTTCCTACATCACACAAGTACTATTAAATTTATACCCTAATCAGACATTTACTAGCAGCACGCAGTCTAGTTTATTGACTCCTAATAAAAGGTAGAGGGAGGAATCGCTCATAGCAGTTTATTCTTACTTCTAAAAGGCAATGAACTTTAAAAAGTAATGATAGGTACCTGTAAGTGCAGCAGCTCACGACGCTGTGAGAGGGCCTCAAGTTTCAGATCAGTGTAGGATATTTAATGAGACCCTAAGTCAAAATAAATTCAAAGGGGCTGAAACGTAGCTCAGGGTCACAGCACTAACAACTCAAGGCCTTGGGTTTGACCAACAGTAGTGCAAAAACAAACAAACAAAAAAAAGGATATTTTGTATTTTATTAGTAACACCAAACTTAAGGGTCCTTTCATTTAACAAGCAACTGTACAGAACATACTACACAACAATTCTGAATTTGTAAGCTATATTAAATGTATGTGATTCCTTTTTTCCATAATATTGCTAGGTATTTTTCCATAATATTTATTATTTTACAGCGGACCTAAAGGCCTGCTGTGTGCCACACTTGCTTGTGACAGTTCGGCCTCATAGAGCTTACAGTCTGCAGGACAGATTTGCAAATCTTGAGGTTCACTCAGACACCCAGAAAGCCAAGCAAAATAATCCTGGTTTTCATTTTCAAACTCATATCACATTCTTATTGTAATTTGGCTTTATAATTTTATTCCTAAACTTGAAACAAGACTACCTAAAGTTAAATACAGCTTTCATATCCTTGAAATATCAGTGAAACAAATTCTAGAGTACAACACACAAAAAAGTAGAGTAACAGAGCCGTAATTAAGCAGGCCACAGAAGAATCACAAATATTTGGATTAGCTCTAACTGCCTGGGCTGTCTCGGTTATGGTTAATTTTCCTAGCTGAAAATGAGTCCTCATATTTCATTTTTCCTTTCTTTCCAGATAGCAGCACAAAACTGAAGTAAATCATATTAAATGCATTCTAAGATTGATGTTAGGATTCTGACATCAAACTTATTCAAACCCTTTGCTTACATTATTTGAAGGAAGAAACATTTTCTAAAGATCTGTTATTGGTCAACCCATACATTGCACATTTAAAGGTCAAAATGTCTCTACTGGTCACTGCCTTAGGCCTTCTCAGTTGGGTTCTCACATATGGTTACAAAACAACCCTGGCCCTCCACTGAGAATTCACCTGTATTTCTTGCTTCTTTTGTTTTGGGGTGGGGGAAAGGGGTCACACAAAAAAAAATTAGCATTCCACGTTGACAGTATTAGCCCAGATGATTTCCGCAGTACCTTTACTGTCAGAAAGACCAGGCTTATATAGTTTCCAAAGAGCAAAAACACAGCAAAGAAAGCCTCAAACACACGTTTTAAACACTTCTTTATTCACACTGAATGTATCACATTTAACATTAATTAAAATATCCCTTCACATGCTCAGAAGCATGATGCCTAAGATGAGTATTTTTATTTGTTTGTTTGTTATTCTCAGTACCGAGGACTGAACTCAGGACCCTGTGCTTGCCAGGCAGGTGCTTATTCTACTGAGCTATCTCCCCAGCCCCAGCTATCTCCCCGGCCCCTTTATTTGGAATAAAATCTGGTCACAAGCTATTCATCTCAAAGCAGAGAAAATGAAGTATTCTTTTCTCCTTAGAAAGGCCCTACATAGTTACAAAATATGAATGTTCGCCGGGACCTGCGCGTCCACCTTGAGACGTGGACCTACCTGACAGTCTGCACCCCACGGGCTACAAGCTCAAGATTCCCGGGGTGCCCCGCAGCCAGCGCACTGGATCGGCACACCCAGGCAGCGATGGGGGCGCAGAGCCTGCAGCGCCCGGTACGCTCATCTTCTGAAATAGGAGAGGAATGGCACGGGGCTCTGCCCGCCTTCCTCCAGAACCCCACTTGTGCACCTAACCTCCTCTCCCCTCGAGGCTGCGGGCCGGCCGGCGCTTCCCTGGGGCGGCTCACACCGCAGCGAGGGCGCGCGCCGGGCTCGGCGGCCCGGCATCTGCTTGCGCTCCCGCAAGGGTGGCCTGGGCGGTGACGACAAGGCTAGCGGTGGCCAAGGCGGGCCGCACCTGGGGGCCGCGCAAGGATCGGACTATTTCCCGGCCTCCTAGCAGCCGCCGCCTTCCACCCCGGAGACCTCTCCCACGCAGGGTCCCCCGGGTCTGTCCCGCCCTCCGGGACGCCCCAGGCTGGGGCGCGGCCGCGTCCTTACCGGGCTCGTGGACGCCGGGGTTGTCGGACAGCTCGATGACCAGCAGCTCGCGGCCCTCGAAGCTGCGCCCCACCGTGTAGATGCGGCTGACGGCCGTGCACTGCAGCCACACGGACACCAGCGCCTCGCGCAGCTCGGGGTAGCGGTGGTACTCGAAGGAGATGCCGTCCTCCTGCTGCAGCCGCCGGCGCCGCCGCACGCCCGCTGCGGGCTCCCCGGGCTCCTGCGCCCCGACGCCCAGCAGCCCCCCGCCGGCGGCCAGCGCCGCGCACAGCGCCAGCAGCGCCCGGGCCCCGCGCCCGGCCATCGCCGCGTCCGCGCTCTGCCGCTTTGTCTCCGCGGCCGGGTTCAGCCGCGGCGCTGCGTACCGGACGGCGAGTTCGGCAGCGCGCTCGGCTCGCCTCACCTTCCCGGCGTGGTCGCAGGGAAACGCGTGGCCCGCGCGCGGCCACCCGGGGGAGCTCGGCAACGCCGCGGGCTGCGGGCTGCGGGCTGCACTACCGGCCGCCGCGCCGAGGGGAGCCGCGGGAGAAACCACTGCGCCGGGGGGCTGCGCGGGGCGGGGCGGGCCGGGCCGGGCGGGGTGCGGGGCGCGGGCGCGGCGGAGCCGGAGGGCACGCAGGGCGACGCAGGTGAGCTGCGGACAGCGGCCCTGGCCCGGGAAAGGATGCGCCACCACGGTGCGTGGGCAAGAATAGAAAACCCGGCGGAGCCTTTTTAAAGTAGCATCTATTCTAAGCCGGCCAGGGTTTCCATCTTGATGCCTGAAGGGTTAGAGAACATTCCAGGAAGGAAGAAAAAAGGAAGGCGGTCCTGGCAGCCGCTTGGCCTCCCTCCTTGATACTGCCCTGGACCAAGAGTCCAAACACGAAGGGTTGTGTTCCAAGGGTTGAGGTTTCATGTATAGCAAGGTCTTGCTAGAAGTCAGAACACTGTGATTGAGAAATTTGCAAGAAAAATGCTTTCTGCCGATCTGCACATGCCATCTTCCATCTCATTTATGTCCCTAGACTGGGGCAGGGCAGATACACCAATGCCCTTTGGCAGTGCCCCCCAACCCTCTTCTGTCAGCACCCTATAAAATGTTTACCAGACTGGTGTTTTACACAAAGGATTTAGTTTGGAATTAAGATTAAATCATGAGTAGAAAGAAAGCTGCGTATTACAAATGGCGCCTCCATTGCCTACCATGTTCATTATAAAATTACAAAATGTACAGCTTTTACTCTCATCTAGCTGTATTTCTGTATTCGTGCAAACTGTATTTATAGTCCTGAGACCATATTTGGAACAGATATTACTCTAAAGAGGTGGTCGCTTGGATTGGAGAACAGCACAAATCTAATAAATAAATAATCCACTGAACATTACGAGCAAGGAGAAAAGCAGGGCACCAGGTATTTTTCCATATTGGACATTTTTCCTGAGCTTCCTCTTTCTCCACCTGTCTAATGATGTATTGCACTGGGGAAAAAAATTTAGCCAGAAAAAAAATCTAATTGTTAAGATTACTTTATTGGATCAAAAACATAAAAGCATAGGCATGGGTGGTAATGCAGAGGCTGCTTCAACCCGCCTGACTGTTCTCATCACAGTAACACAAATCTTCCTGGGATTTTTTGGGGGGTGAGGGGCTGTCAGCTCATAGAGGCACTATAAATACCCCACTTAGCTGGAGTGATTTGGATGCATCTATTTTCATCATCAATACTAAGATTATATTTTCCACTACAAGCAGCCTGTGTTGAATTACACGGTCTCAAAGTTTAAAACCAGAGTTATAATTATATTTCTAAAATCATCACTAAAAGAACAACCTTGGAAATCTAGAAAAGAAGAAACCATAATAGCTAAAACCAATAGCTTCAGAAGTAGGTGATTAAGATTTTCATGTTAGCAATTCAGTGACCACACCAGTTTGTGGCCAGGGGAGGCATACTGACTGCAACGACACACACAAACAGCATGTTTTCACTGAAGTCCTCTGTGGCTTCTCAGCTGGTACTTAAAGAAGGAAGAAAGAGAGAGAAAAAGAAAGAAAGAAAGAAAGAAAGAAAGAAAGAAAGAAAGAAAGAAAGAAAGAAAGAAAGAAAGAAAGAGGTCTTTTCTCCATGTCAGCTTTCTAGGCTGTGGGTTTGGTTTAATTTTGTTGTTGTTGTTGTTGTTGTTGTTGTTGTTGTTGTTGTTGTTGTTTGGGGCTTTTATTTTTGTTTTAATAGGTGAGATTGTTTCAGCTACATATGTGCTTTCACTTAAAGGAATCCTTAGACACCTTAAATCTTTGTTATCTTGTCCATAAAATGAACAGTTTGTGATAGATTATTCATTGCTATCATTTGAGTGCATGGAATCATTTGGATATTTCATTAAAACTACAGATTTTTCAAGTCCCAAGAATTCATTGGGTTTAAGGGTAAATTTCAAGTATTAAGATTCTGGGTCTTAACAACAAAAAACAAACATCAGCAAATCTATTTTGAGAAATAATGATTGATATGTTTTCTAAAGTCTAATCTAAATGCTCAGTTCTTCCCAGGATTCTGGAAGTTTCTTTTTGAGAAGGACTTTTTTTTCTTTTCTTTTCTTTTTCTAGTTCAGGCTGCCTTAAGGGCAGGTCTGGTGCGATTTGTGAAGCTGAGGGTGGAACCACACCGTCCCCTGAGCCTGAGTTTGCCCAAGCAGGTGCTTTAAACAACTGCGCTAACCCGCAGGCCCCTCTTTTTGAAATAATCCCCTGCGAACCTGATTGGCAGCAGTGCTCAGCTGTTGCTGCTCACACCACGCATGCCAAGGCCCACGGAACTTGACCTGACCACATACGCCCGCCCACCCATTCAGATGAGCTCAGACACGGTCCTCGCCATTCTGTGCTGTGTTGGTACAGCTTGCTGCAAGTCTCTGAGCTAAGGTCTCTGCATGCAGCTGTAACAACTTTACTGAAGCATGCAGTAGTATTATTATTGTTAGTTTTTACTTCACGGACAATTCCATGGCTATCCATCTTGACTGTTGGTTTACAAGTCTTGCATGATGGGTCTTTCATCTATTTCTGTACTCGTAGTGAAACCCACTATGCAACCTCCATTTAAAATTATGCGCACACATACAGGGGAAAAGGAAGAAACATGGCTTCTCTTTTTTTGTCACTTCTGCACAGCACAGCCATATTTAAGCCCCCAAATCTCCACTTGCTACTTCACTTCTATTATCACCAAATCTAGAGGCTATTTTTTCCTATATTTATAATGTCCTATGCTCTTTTTCCAAAACCTTGTTTAATATCCATCTACTCCACAAAATTTCTGTGAACACAAAGCTCTGTATCCACCCAGTCACATGTCAGTAGATGTTTACCGTTTGCCTCTCTGCTGGCAAAAAGCTCCATTCACAGGGTTGCTCGTTCATGGAGTATAAATCATCCCCACCGTGATTTCAAACTGTCAGTGTGCACAACCTTAGAGCTAGGCAGTAGCACATCATTGAACAATGTGGTGCTGGACACAAATTCTTCATTCTCTCACTCAGTGGGTGGAGGTTAACTCACTTCTATATGAGTGCGTTAATCACTCTAATGAACCTAATACAGCAGAAGTGATGGGTTGTCGTATCTTCCAAAACCATTTTTTACAAAGACTGCAGCTCCAGTGTTAATTGCTCTCTCATGCTTACTCTCCTCCTGGCCCCCTACCTCCACCCATCCTCTGTCCTTGGGAGGTAGCCTGGATTCCCACATTGTGAACACAGGAAATCTGACCTAAGAGAGAAGCCATGGGAGCTACCACCAAGAGGGCTGTAGGGGCGGAGCCATGTAAGGCCTTTGAAGGTCACAACTCAGTGCAGACTGCTTTGGATGTTCCAGTTGGAACTATGGGATTTAATGTTTATCCTGCTGGATTTTGGACGTGTTGGTCCCAGTGTTTTGTATTATCCTGTTGTTTGCAACATTTGGAATGGCAGTGCTTATCTTATGCCTTTGAATATTGGATGTATTTAACTTTTCTTTTGCATAGGAGCTTACAGTGAAAAGTTTGCCTTGAATCTTGGAGGAGACTTGGAACTTGGACTTTTCAGCAATGCTGAAATTGTTGGGACTTTGGCAACTCTTCCAGATAGACTAAAATGTCTTTTGCACAGAGGGATGTGCATGAGACTTTGGTGGTCCAGGGGCGGAATGTTATGGTTTATATCTAGTTGTCCCCCCAAAGCCTCATGCAGTCATGGGGCGGGGACTTCTAAAGTTAGAGACTTGACTCATGATCCACTGGGATTATGTGTTTTAGTACTGATGGGACTATGGGTCTGAGTCCTTCTGGGATTCTGGGTGTGGCCTAAGGTGAATAGGCTGAGGCAGAGAGCCATATAAAGAGAGACAGAGAGACTAACACTGTTACGCTGTTGCTCTCTGTGCCCTGGTTGGTCAGTTGCCTCTGTTGTAATTGTTGCTGTTCCGTCACCATGGATGTTTTCTGCCCTATTACACTCAGCCTTGGGCCAGCCAAATATGGAGTGAAACCTCCAGTAACTGTAAGCTAAATAAACTTTTCCTTCCTTCATTTTGGGTGTCAGGTATTTGTCCCAGCAACGATAGAAGAGTAACTAAGACAAAGAGTTTACGTTTTCTGCATCTTTGGGCCTGCACTTGCTGGAGTCTTGCTGATTTCTGTGGTACCCCAAGGAATCTTCCTTCTTGTCCCAGTTCAAATACTGTACTTGATTTCTTTTTCATGGCTCTTGTCCCTTCACCAGCCATACCTCCTTTAGCCCCAACTCATGAATCACACATGAGCACTAGTGCATGTCCCAACAGAGCCCCAAGGCCACCAAATGCCCCAGGAACCTGACTTCAGCTGTTCACATTCCAGAAATAGTCCAGTCTTCAGAGTTCTGACTGGAATTACCCATCCTCTTCTGCTTCCAGCATTCCACGATTTCACTCGCTTAAATCTCTGAACATTTCCAAACTCCTCCCACAAATCAGTTCTAAGGGCTTCTGAATCACATGATCATGTGTGTTCACACTAATAATCCACCTCACTGAAACAAAATTTCTGTATTAGCTTTGCCATCACTGGCACACACGATTATGTATGTATTGTATTGTATTGTATTGTATTGTATTGTATTGTATTGTATTTGGTACAATACTCACTATACAGCTTGGACTCACAGTGATCCTCCTGTTACTAGCCTCCCAGTGCTGGGATTACACACATGCAGCACCATGCCCAGACTTGGTCACTGGCTCCACGTACCCAGGGGGACAGCGCTGGCATGGTATGCCATGACAGGGATTGAACCCTGGTACCAGTCCTCTGAGCTATTTTGCCAGACCCAGAATTTTAAAAAGAGGGGTTTGTTTTATCTTGGTTCATGGTGTCAGAGTCTTCAGTGCATGGTCACCTGGTTCAGAGGCAGAAACACCCGGGAGAAAGGTGTGCTGGGAGGATGATGCTTCCTGCATGCAGAGACTGAGTAGAAGAGCACCAGGGGCAGGATCCAGGGCCCACTGTCATCGCCAAGATTATACTCTCAGGCCGACTTCCTGAAGCTAGGTCTGTCCTCCACTAGTCCATTCAGCTGGGAACTTATCCCTGGGTTAACCCATTGGGGAGTTTAGTACCCTCATACTCAAACCATCAGTCCAGAGGTTTCTTAATCCAGTAAAGCTGATAATCAGGATTAATTTGGCATATACCCAAGGAGGCCACTCTCTATCACTCACTTGGAGTGGAGGCAAGGTTCTGTGAGGAGGCACAAAGAGAAGCTTTTCCTTCACAGTGGGAGAAGATTAAGGCTCTAATGCCTTGCAGATGACTTCCTAAGAAGCTAGTGGTTCCCACCTACAATCCCAGCACTTGAGAGGCTGAGGCAAGAGGATTGCTGTGAGTTTAAGGCTAGCCTGGGGTACATAGTGAGTTAGTGGCCATCCTGAACTACATAGCAAGACCCTGTATCAACAGAATAAGATGAAACAAAACAAGAGGGGAAAAAAAGAGGAAAGAGAAGGAGGAGGAGAACAAAAGAGGAGGAGGAAGAGGAAGAGGAGGAGGAGGAGGAGGAAGAGGAGGCAGAAGTTGCTACTGCTCTCTAAAGCGACAAAATTTGTATAATCAGACACTTGATGGAGCAAGAGATTACTGAACTGGGGGAGGGAATCAAAGCAAGGATAATTTGAATGCCTGGAGTGTCTGGGAGCAAAGGCTCAGAATCTTCACCTTAGCTGAGCTGCGCAGGTTTTTCCCATTCAGAACTGGTCCTTACAGGCCACAGAGAAGACTGTTTTTTCAAATGTAGAGACAAAAGTGCACAGATATAAGAATTATATATAAAATGAGAACAATGATCAGAAGGGTACATCTCTAGTAACTTACCCTAAAGAAATGAAGAGCTGAGTTGTCTGACAAAGAATTCCAAATAATCATCTGAAAAAAGCTCAGTAAGCTGTAAGAGAACAAAGACAGACAACAGAATCAGGAAAACATGCTATGGTGAATGAAAACATTACGAAAAGAAATGAGAAAAGCTAAACAGAGCCAGGGAGATAGCTCAGTGGGATAAGTGCATTCCTGGCAAGCACAAGCTCCTGAGTTTGATCCCTGGTACCACAAAAACAAAACAAAAAACACCTAAACAGATTCTAAAAGAATACAATAACTACACTAAGGAAACTACCAAAGGAATTTGTAACAAAAGAAGTACTGAATTCAAAGACAGGTCACTTGGAGTTATCCAGTCAAAGAGGAAAAAATACAAAAAGGTGATGAAAGTCTGTGAATAAGCTCTTAGCATGCACAGCAGTATAAAGGGCACAGGTATCCAGGAGGAGAAAAGATACACGACAGGGAAGATGTTTTTTAAGACAAATAATGAGCTTCTCTAACTGCAGTAGAACATCCATCTCTGACAAAACAAAATAAAAAAGGGGCATATGTTGGGAGCCACGAAGCTAGGAAATCGATCAAATATGTGTGGGTGGGACTTGGCCCAGTGTCTAAAGCAAACAAGCTACCTCATTCCTGAGATGAACATTCTATCTGGTTAAGGTTAGCTACTAGTCACTAGTGTCATGAGTGACTAACTTCACAAAAGTGTAAATAAAAGATCATTCTGTTGTGAAAAAAAAACATATATATATGCATATACAAGAGACTTAGGATAGAAATACAGCTACTTTCTCTTAGTTCTTTGAGAATAAAAGTTTGTACTAATATTGTTTAGACAAGATATAATGTCTGCATCTTGTCCTC
>PVKN010018086.1:0-16985 GCA_004027915.1 Capromys pilorides
AAGAAGAAGAAGAAGAAGAAGGAGAGGAGGAGGAGGAGGAAGAAATAGATTGTGAAATAAGTAAATAAGCTCTATATGTAAATAAAAAAAGGAATAAATGTTGATACTAAAAGCCATGATTTGTATCTCTTAAAAATAAAAGGCCAAGCATGGTGGCACATGTCCCTAATCTCAGCACTCTGGGAGACTGAGGCAGGAGGATTGAAAGCCCAAGCTCAAATCTTAGTGATTTAGCAAGACCCTGTCTCAAAAGAAAAAAGAAAAAGGGTAAGCAGTAGAGTGTAGCTCAGTGAGAAAGCTCTGGACTCAACTTCTAATGCCACGATAAATAAATAACTGAATAACTGAAATAAATAACTGAAACAAGATGGATCAGGGTTTGAAGACTAGGGAGGTTTAAAGGCTCATGTTATTTCATCCAAAGGTGTGACCTGCACCAGAATAAAGAGCTTGCTGATAACCAACTTGGTGGCAGGGAGCAGGCAGCCACAGGCCCCGACACCTCACCCAGATGGCCCAGTTTCAGCCTCACCACCTCCTGCAGTGGGTAAGCCCCGTTCCTAGCTGGGAAAGCTTAGGCAAAACACCGTGAATTTGCCCAGTCTCACAGTGAAGGGGAGGCAGCTGGAACTCACTGAAGTCCCTGGGTGCCCAGCCAGCTCCCTCCTATACATTATGGCAGTGGCTTGTGTGTTTCCTTCATAGCTTTGTGGAGGAATGATCTACACGTCATAAACTCACCCATGAAAGGAATCCAAGTCAGTGGCTTCCATGTTATTTACAGGGTAACCATGTCCATAACCTAATTTCAGAACATGTTGTTCATCTTCCAAAGGAGACGTTGTCTCGAGTAGTGTCCTGCCCAGCTTCATCCCTCATCCCCGCCCCAGGCACCACAAAACTCCTTTCTCCTCATGGAGATTTGCTTATCCTAGACATTTCCTGTATATGGGGGCTGTTCCCCGGCCACTGGCTTCTTCCACTGAGCTGAGGGTTTCTGAACTCCAACTGTGTTTCAGCAGGCTATCTGTGCATCCTTTATTTTTATGGCTCAAGAAAATTCTATTGGATGAGTATACAACATTTGGGGGGAACATACACCATTTTATTTGTCCATGCTTCTCTTAGAAACATTTGGGCCTTTTTAAATTATTCAGTTGTGGGCAAGATGTAGCCGCAAACAGTCATTCATGAGCTTTCCCCTTCCCTCCATCCTCCTTGCCTTCCTGTCTTGCTTTGTTTCTCCTGGGTGGAATGGCTCAGTCCTCTCGTACCTCTATCCCTAACATTTTGAAGAGTTGCCAGATGGGTTCCCAAGGCAACTGCACAGGTTTGCCTTCCCACTGGCAGTGTACGCGGCTTCCAAGTTCTCTGCTCCGTTGTCAACACTTCCCAGTAGGCACTATCGCGTTGTGGTGATGATTTGCATTTTGCTAATGACCGGAGATGTTGAACATCTTCTCCAGGGCGTATTTGTCATTTGTATATCTTCTTTGGATAAATCGCTATTCCAGTCCTTTGCGTGTCTTTCACTGGGTTTTGCGTCTTGATGTTGTTGAGTTGTGCAGGTTCTGTGTATATTCTGTAAAGTAAGTCCCTTCTGTGGATTATCTCTTGACTTGCTTGATGCTGTCTTTTAAAGCCCAAAGACTTTTCATTGGTCCATTTTCCTTTTATTGCTTACCCTTTCTGTGTTATATCTAAGAAACCATTGCCTAACTCAAGCCTGCCAAGGTTTACCACTATATTTCTTTGAAGAGTTTGTAGCTCTTTGGGTCTATGACCTGTTTTTGAACTAATTTCTGCATATGGTATGTTATAAAGGTCCAACTCCATTCTTTTCCATTTGCATACCCAGTTATTCCAACACAATTTATTGAAAAGACTATTCTTTCTCCCATTGTGTTAGCCTGGCCTCCTTGTCAAAGTCAACTGACCAGAATGTAAGTGTTGATTTCTGAGCTCTCCATTTTATTCCACTGATCTACATGCTATTCTTATGTCAGTGTCTCGGTATCTAGATTAGAGAAACTTTTCCATGAGTTTTGAAACCAGAGAGTATGACTTCCAACTTCACGCTTTGTCAAGATGGCTTTGGGTTTTCTGAGGGAGTCCTCTGCTTTTCCATATGAATTTTTAAATGTTTGTCAAATTCTTCAAGATCAGGTCCTTCTTTTAAAATCTTCCTCTCTTAGTGTGGTGGTGCACTCTTGTGGCTCAGCGCTCAGAGACTGAGGAAGAGGATTGCCAGGAGCTTGAGGCCAGCCTGGCCCATACGGTGAGCTTAAGACCAGGCTGGTAGATGTGAGTCTCAAACAACTTCCTTCTCTTATACAATAAGATATTAGGAGGGGATAACTGAAAATCTCTCTCTCTCTCTCTCTCTCTTGCTCTCTGTCTCTGTCTCTCTCTCTCTCTGAAAAAGTAGCCATCCTGTGTTGAATTGCAGGAAATTTTATTCATCTGTGGCATTCATAAGTATGTGGGGAAATCCTGAAGAATGGGCTAGACCATGCTGAAGGGGAGATAGACAGTAGGCAGAGATAGACTCAAGTAGAGTACTGAGGCATCTCCTTGGACCCAGGTTGGAATAGATTAACTGCAGAGGGCTGTGGGCTGGGTCAAGGAGACCCCTGCTTGCATGAAAGACCCAGGCAATGCCTGGGAAAGAAGTCACCCTCAGCAGTGGGGCAAGGGTCCGTCCTCAGGCAGGGAAAGGAGTGATTCGTGGGACAGCCCAGTGTGGGATGCTTAGCTCCAGCTAATATTGATGGAGTTCTTACCATGAATGAAGGACTTTTCCTATAGTATCTCATTTAGTACTCACCACAGTCTTGTGACTTCATGCTGTAATTGTTTAATTTCTAGTACAGCATGATCCAGTAGAAATATCCCACGAGCCATGTGTGTAATTATACATTTTTCAGGAGCCACGTTTAAAAAGGTAAAAAGAAAGCCAGCCATGCTAGCACATGCCTGTAATCCCAACACTTGAGAGGCCAAGACTGGAGGATCATTGTGAGTTCAAGACCAGCCTGGGCTACAAAGTGAGCTCCAGGTCAGCCTGAACTGTATACTGAAATTCCATCTCAAAAAGAACCACCACCCCCCTCAAAAAAAAAAAAAAAAAAAGGTAAAAAGAAACAAGTAAAATTCATTTTGGGAAAATGTTTTTATTTGACTCAATAGATACTACATCATCAGTTTTTAAACATTTATTAGTGAAATGTTCTTTTTTTCTCTCACTATATCCTTAAAATCCAGTGCATTTTTTGAGCTCAAGTATATCTTGATTCAAATGCTAAATTTCCATTAGCTACCCTTGAGTTGTTTAGGCTTTACAAAATTTATAGTTGAAAAAGTAACTCCACATCCCCAGGTTATTACAAGCATCCTTAAAAGTGAATCAAGTGGGCCGGTGAGATGGTTCAGTGGTCTAAAGCACCTGCTTAGGAAAACTTAGGAACTGGAAGGACCACGGTTTGATCCCCGGCACCACATGCTGCGCCAGCCCCAGTCCCAGGGCAGGCTGAGCCAGCCATAATACAAAAATAAATAAATAAGTAAATAAATAAATAAAATTTATTTTTTTAAAAAAGTGAATCAAGCATCAGTTTTTAAACTTCAGTTAATTAAAAGTAAGTGAAATTTAAAATTTAGTCCTCAGTCACTCTTGCCAGCTTTCCAGTGCTCGGTGGCCATGGGGGGCTGGTGGCTATCGTGTTGAGCATGTGTGCAGACCAACGCTCCTGTCCTGCTGTCACGAGGACAGCATCAGAGTTGGCTTGAGGACCCATGAAAGCCTCATACTGTGAGAGCCTGGAGTAGGTGTCTCACGTTTATTTCACAATGCACAGAGGAAGTGATGAGCTAACTGAGCTAGGGAACAAATAGTTACTGTCAGAAGCTCAGATTCAGAAAAGTAAAATAAATAGGCCAAATGCCCACAGCTAGTAAGCGGCATGAAGGGAAGACAGAGCCAGGTCTGACTCACTCCAAAATCTACTGGCTATAAGCAGCATATGCGGGCGTGGAAAGGAAGGCCGAGCCCAGGCTGCTGAGCCAACAATCACCAGGGGACTCCGCCTGGCCGGCCCTCCACAGCCAGCCCTGCTTTTTCCCACCTGCCCACCCTGACCTGCTGCTCCAGCTTCCCCCTGGCCATGTCCCAGCAATGCTTCAGAAGCCGGAGGACAGAAGGCCGGGGGAACCAGGTGGTGCTGTGGAGCTTGGTGACGGCAGCCGTTCTGAGTACAGGCCCAGTCTCAGGCACAAGACACCGGCTGCACAGACAGAGCCCTCATTTATCTCCTGAAGTCTGACCTCATATCTGATCACATGTCCCGGGACTGGCCCCAAAGTGGAGTAAGAAGCCAAAGAGAAACTTTAGCTTCAGTCACAGGACTTTGGAGTTGGAAAGAGCCAGAGAAATCTTCTCATGCAAAACATTAATTTTGTAGGCAGGAAGGTGAGGCCCCGAAAGGTGGGGTCCCTTGTAAGGCTGCACAGGGGGACTCTTTGAAAAGAAAGGCTGTGTATCTACTCTCCTCTCCTACTGCTGATGCGGCCAGGGCTTACTTTCTCTAAAATGGTACCAGGCCAGGGTTTCCATCCAGCTCCCACCAATTGAAATATTGCAGCCTGTTCCAGGGAAGCAGACACAGCGCTAGGCATTTTGGTTGGTTCCCTTTGAAGTCTACAGTTCTCTGGCTGAGGAGTTTTTCCTCTTCTGATCTTTTCTATTCTGCCCCTGTAGTCTCTGCCTGGACAAATAATATGTGCCCTTCAAGGCCAAGTTCAAATGTTCCCAGTCTCAGGGAAGCTGCCTCCTCTCCCGCTGAACTTGTCTTCTCCTTGTGCCTTTCCTCCGCCAGGTTCTCCATGGTGTTGGTCAGATCATACAGACAAGAGGCTCCAGGGGACTGTCAGAGGCTTGCATGGCTCAGCTGCAAGCTTCAGGAGAAGCTCTGGGACCTGAAGCAGGAGAGAAAGTCTGAGGCCAGACAAGAGAACAGCAAAGCTCCCGAGCTGAGCAGGGAGGAAACGGCAGCCCGGCTCTGTCTGCCCTCACCAGAAGTCAGGACACACATTCCTGTCACATGGCTGTTTTTCATCCCCATTTTCACAAGGAATGATGTGTTCCAATGCCCCCAAAAAAACAGCATTCCACCCAGAATAATATATCCTGGGCAAAATTCTCTTGCAAAAATTATGCAGAAATGAGAACATTCTACAATGAAGAACACCTTAAGAAATACACAAACTCCAAACCAGCACTCCAGAAAATACTCAAGAATATCCTTGATGGTGCAACAAAGCCCCAAATCCAGATGGAATAAACCCATCAAGGAAGATGAGAAGCTTTTTTAAAAATGGAAAAGTAAGGTAGCTTTCAGGTTAGCTTAATGGTTTAAGTGCTTGCATCAGGCAATCCCAGTCAGGCACAGGGGATGGAAGTTTGATCTCTAAACCCACCCAGAAAAAAAAAAAAAAAATCATTCTCAACCTTTAGGAAATAGCTCAGCAGATTAAAGCACCTGCAAGCAGGCTCAGGGCCCAAGGGTTCAAACTCCAGGCCTGCTATGCCAGCCCCACCCCTGGGGCATGCTGAGACTGCAATTGAGACTGGTCGTGATGGTGTGTGCCTGTAATCCCAGCTCGAGGGAGGCTGTTAACAGGTGAATCACTATGAGTCTGATCTAGTAGTGAGACCCTGAACATCCTGTAGACCTTTCCCTAAAATACAAAAAAGAAAACGAAAAGAAAAGGTGTGTGTGTGGGGGGAACTAAGGAGTCAACACCAGAAAAAGAATGCAAGGGCAGGAATAAGCCAATACGTTTCAGTAATAACCATCAACATGAATGGCCTCACTGCCACGACTGAATACACAGACTGGCAGGCTGGATCCGAAAATGAAATCTAGCAGTCTGCTGCGTTCAAGGAACTCTTCTAATTCCAAAAAGAAATTCAGAGACTTTTCCATCAAAGGCTGGAGAACAGCATTCTGTGCACCAAGAGCCCTCAACCAAGCAGGGCTTGGATGGTTCCCATAGTCTGAGCTGAAGGGACAGCGGGGCCTCTGGAGAGGAGAGGGCACCTTACCAACCCACAGGCCCTAACACTAGAGAAAATTGGGACTTTCTGGGTTCAAAGACCAAGGTCCTGGCGAGAAGCCACTCATTCAGAAATACAGGCGAGGGCCTCAAGGTGGCAGCGTGGTGAGACCTGGAGTTCAGACACCGGAAGAGAGCAACGTGGGGAAGGAAAGAAGAGAAGTTGATTGGGGTTGGAACGGAATTGACAGGAAAATGGAAAGTCACAGAGATGTTTGGGAGGTGGACTGCAGTGTAGAGGCCCCCATGGGCCACGGGGACGGGAGCCTGGTTCCACAGACGCAGGGTGAGTGAGCAGGAGCTCTGGGGAGAGATGGCAGTGGCGGACTGGGCAGGCATCTCGGGCTCCGGGGGAGTCCAGCATTGTGACTGCAGGGACAGCACTGAGTTTTGCTTCAAGATGACCATCCCCTCTGTGGGTCACATAGACAAGCTAATCAGCAAAGAAATATTAGAGCTGAACCCAACCTTCCAGAAAATGGACTTAAAGGATACATGTAAAGTGCTCCACCCACCTGCAGCAGAGTGCTTGTATTCTGAAGCAGCGCAGAGGACTTTCCACAATGGAGCCCATATGTAGCCCACACAGCAGACTTAAGTGGGGTGAAAAAATTAAAATTATCCTGTGCCTGTTACCAAATCATACGCGATGAAACTAGAAATTAATGACAAAAGAAACCACAAGAATTAGGGACTAGGAAGATGGTTCAGTGGTTTAAAGCACCCATCTAGGCAAGCTTAGGCAATAGCAGGGATTGTGATTTGATCCCCGGCACCACATGCTATGCCAGCCACACCCCCAGGGCAGGCTGAGCTGGCCATACTACAAATAAATAAATAAATAAATAAATAAATAAATAAATGCAGCTACTTAAAAAAAAAAAAAAAACCCACAGGAATTATACAAATGCATGGGAAATAAACAATATTCTCTTAAGTAGCCAGCGGGTCACAAAAGAAATTAAACAGTTCACAAGCCGAACAATTACATAAGAAATTGTCACTTACGAAACATAAGAGAAACTACGGGACACAACAAGAACGATGCTCAGAGGCCCATTGGCCCCTGAGACTGCCACACCACAAAAACAGAGCGAGCCCCAATCAGTAACCCAGTCATGATCCTCAGGGGTCTTAAAAAAGCAAGAATGATACAAAGTCTAACCTCGGACTAGGAAGGAAATGATACAGACCACAGCAGAAATTGATAACGCTAAGACTGAAAAGGAATAGGCAAATTAAAGAGCTGGTTCCTTGAAAGTGTAAATAAAATAGACAAGGGAATATTACCAAAAAAAGGAAAGAAAATGCCCAAATCAATGCAATTTCAAATGAAAAATGCTGAAATCATGACGAAGAATGCTGGAATGCAGACGATCATTAGTCATGACTTTGAGAACTGTACTCTAATAAGATGGGGAAGTCAGAAGAAATAAGTAGATACCTAGAGACACATGAACTATCAAACCTAAACCAAGAAGATATAAAAACCCCAAATATTCCAATATTGGGGCTAGGATTTAGCCCAGTGGTAAGATGTTTGCTTAGCAAGCTGGAAGCTCCAGGTTCAGTCCTTTAGCACCAAAAAACAAAAAATAAACCTCACCTAAAAAACAATTCAGCTGGGGAGATGGCTCAGCAGAATAAGCGCTTGCCTGGCAATCACAAGGGCCAGAGTTCAATCCCCGGTTCCACAAAAATAAATAAATAAACTTAAAAAACAATTCAACCAAAAAAATACAATGAAATTTTTAAAAAGACCAAAAGCAAACAAGGCAACCAAATATTCCAATGTCAGGCAATAAAATTGACGGAGTAATAATAAACTACTAAGAAAGGTCCAGGTCCTGATGCATTTGTTGCAAAATTCTACGAAAATTTTGCAGAAAATTTAGCACCAGTATTCCTCCAGCTTTGTATTGAAGTCTCAAGGGAAGGAGCACTCCCAGAGTCATTCTTGGGAGCTAGCATCACCCTGATTCCAATACCAGGCAAAGACCCAAGGAAAAAGAGAACTTTGTTGCTGGTGAGAATGTAAACTAGTGTAATTGCTATACAAATCAGTATGGAGATTCCTCAAAAAATTAAAAATAAGGCCAGGGAGATAGCTTCACGGCTTAAGCACCCGCCTGGTGAGCACAAGGTCCTGAGTTCAATCCCCATTATCAAAAATGAAAACAAAATAACAAAAACCAGAAATTCCATTTGACTCAGCTCTTTCCCTTTTAGGTATCTCTTCCCAAAAGAGTTCAGGGCATCACACGACAATGACGCTTGTGTCCCCATTGTTATAGTTTATATCTGGATGTCCCCCCAAAGCCTCATGTATCAGTGAGGGGGGCTTTGAGGGGACAATTGACCACAGGGACGTGGTACACACCAGTGAACTTGTCCACAGATTATAGCTAAATGTGATTTTGGGCTGGACGTGGTGGCGCACGCCTGTAATCCCAGCACTTGGGAGGCTGAGGCAGGAGGATCAGTGAGAGTTTGAGACCAGCCTGGGCTACAAAAGTGAGCTGAAGGCCAGCCTGAACTGCATAGTAAGACCCTGTCTCAAAAAGACAAAAAACAAAAACAAAAATAAATTGATTTCGGAGGTGAAGCCTGGTTGGAGAAGGTGGGTCACTGGGGGCGTGGCCTGGAAGGTGGGTTACTGAGCTCAGCCTTCCCGGTTCCCTGGGTCCCTCTCTCTTTTTGGGCTGCCCTGTCATGAGCTCTTTCTGCTCTGCCCTGTGAATCTGCTTGTAGCCAGCCGACTGTGGACTGAAAGCTCCCTACGGGCCGTGAGCCACAACAAAGCTCTCCTCTTTAGAACCGCGAACAGATGCCCAGAGTCGAGTCTCGGCACTGACAGAGTAGCCAAGGCGCCCGCGTTCCCAGCAGCGCAATTCTCTACAGCTACAGCTACACCTTGGCAGCGACCCAGGAGCCCATCAACAGTTGAGTGAATAAAGAAAACGTGGCACTTCCGCTCACTGGCGTGCCGCTCTGCCAGAGTAAGTTTAAATCATTGGTAGAACGACGGATGCACCCTGCTATCATAATGTTGAGTGAAATAAATCCGACACATGAGCCTGAATAGGACGTGGCCTATTTCACAGGAGAAACATGAAATTTAAATAAAGAGCAAAATGAAAGGTAGATAAAAGGAAATAGGGAGCTACAGATTTTACCAATGAGAGCACAGTCAAGAGACGGAAGGGAAGGAGAAGAAGGTATTTTAAAAGAATAAAAAGAATTAAACTTGTAAGTGCTTGCCTGGTCCAAAAAAAAGGAAAAGAAAAAGAAATTTTCATTATTTTAATTTTGAGTAATAAATGCAGATAGGTACCAAGAGTACAATGATATATACAAAACCATGGCAGAACTGACAGTTACTATTACTGGGTGATATTTATTTCATCTTATTTTTATTAATAGAAAAATACTTCTGGTGACACCGACATATTCTGTCCCGCTTCTCACACCATCTCCCTCTGCAGGGGTAACTAGCATGGGGACACAGTCTGGGTTATTCCAGTCTCACCGCTGGCACAAACCTGAAATCACACTTTGCATAAACTTTTTAAGATTTCAGGTGGGAAAACAAATGGCTATGTCTTTAAAACCTGGAACTTTTTGCTTGCCTGGCAAGTGCAAGGCCCTGAGTTCAATCCCCAGTACTGAAAGAAAAAAAACAAAACAAAACTAGAACTTCTTTTGCAAAACCAAATGTCATCCAATTATTCCAAATTCTCTAAAAAGCCAAAACTCTTCACCTTCTAAGCGGAGTCTTTGCCTGCTGGAGCCTGGCTTCTCCTAGAGCCAGGGCATGTGGAATCTTAAAAAGAATTAAGATACA
The DNA here is from genome assembly GCA_004027915.1 of Capromys pilorides. Taxonomy (NCBI): domain Eukaryota; kingdom Metazoa; phylum Chordata; class Mammalia; order Rodentia; family Capromyidae; genus Capromys; species Capromys pilorides. Next base: position 9,959 of record PVKN010018086.1, read on the forward strand.
TCATGTACGTGTGTCAGCCACCCACAATGAATGTAATCGTTATGTACACGAACTAATAAACAAGAATCAGATACAAGAGCTGGGGGCGTAGCTCAGCGGTAGGACGCTGGCCTGGCATGTGTGAGACCCTGACTCCACTCCCCAGCACTGCAAAGAAAAAAATAAAACAAGCATCAGGGCAGCTATGTGGCAAAGTGTAGAAAACAAGTGTACCCCAAAGAAGGCTAGCAGTACGTGCAGAGGCCTTGGGGTGCAAGCGTGTGGCTCTCCGAGAAGTGGTTCCTCTTTCAGTAGGATCTGCAGAGCTGCACCACCGATGAGGGCAAGGAGCTGGGGCTGGCAAGGTGGAAACCCCAGGGGGCTTGCTATGCTGTGCCCAGGGAGCTTTCCGGGCACTCAGATGCTCTTCCTCACATTTTGTCCCAGCCTGAAGAAACTCCACGAATCACCGACTCGCGTGGCATGCTCCCTTTTCTGAGGAGGCCCAGAGAAAGCAGGAGAGTTAGCCCGGGTTGCATGCAATCCAGCCAGCTAGGTGCCAGCCCAATGTCTGTCTAGGGCCAAACCACAGCGCTAGGGTTTCACTGTTCACAGAGTAAGAGGTGGTGACTGGTCGTGAGTCAGACACAAAAATCAAGGTTCACCAAGGTGATCATATCTGAGGTCACACATCAGGGGGCCCCAGAGCATTGACATCCGGGAGTCGACCCCAGAGCCTATGTTCCTCCTCAGTGGAACCCGAGCAGTTTCTCTGACATGCAGCCTCGTGTTTCCCTCTCTTTTGGGAAGGCCAAGTAGCCCCACCCTACTACTGACTTCAGGCAGGCCCACCCCAAATAGTGCAGAAGCAAAGCAAGAGGGTGAATAGGGGCCTCGGTGGCTCCTGCCCACCCACCTTCTCTAGCCAGGAATCATTCCTCATCCCATTTTGCCCAGGCTCCATCCACACGCTCACACCTCCAAGCAAACAACCCCACCCATCTTTGGGTCCCCCTCAGAGGCGTGCTGCAGCCCTGGGAAGAAAGACCCTTGGCAGAGACTGGGCACACTGAACTCTTAAGTTCCCAGAATGTAGTCCAGAAATATGGGTCACAGGCTTGGCTAGGCCACCCCTATTGTCATGGGCTCCTTACCCATAGGGACAGTGCAAATGGAAGTGGAGGAGGGGTTGGCAGGTCCCAGCTCCAGTGCGAGGGAGTCCTAATTGCAGCCAACCCTGGGGTTACCACTGGCCCCAAAAGTCTGCTTCTCGGCAGGGTTCACCTTACACATTCCTGGAGGCACTGTGAGGCGCAGCCCCACCAAGCCCCTTCCTCGGAAGAGTGACTGTCTATCTGAGAGCCACTTCCTCCTTCCTGCCAGATCACTCCACCTGCAAGTCCTGACTCATGCAAACCACAGACCTCTGTGCAGCACTGGGGCTGGTGAGTCAAAACTCGGGGCGCTGCACCCTGGGAGGCTGCTGGGCTGTGTGCAAGGGAGCAAATCAGGCAGGGGGCTCAGGTCCCCTCTCTGGGCAGTGTATTCGAGTGGTGGCACGGTGTGGGGAAGGACCTGGTTCCCTGGTCAGGGATCAGGCAGTTTGAAGGAATCTGGTCTTTTCCAGAGTATATAGATGCCACACCCAAGGACTCTGAGACTGCCACTTGTTTATGGGAGAGGTGTAAGAAGCCTGTGTGTTTGCTAGTGTGCATGCACTATGGTCACACACGTGTGCATATGTGTGCATTCCTGGGTGTATGTGATCTGCACAGTATGTATTTTTTGTGGACGCATCTGTACAGGAGTCTGGTGTTGGTGCCTTGCACGTGTGCAGCTTCTGGTCATGGGTGTGAATGTGCAGGTCGCTCTGCCACAGGTCTGCACATTCTGTCCTTAGCCCTGTAGCACCAGGAGTATTTCACCCTTTCACAAGATCAGCCCCTGCCACGAAACTCCAGAGTCTCTCGCCCCTCCCACTGCGCCGCGCCCATGCCTCCGTGGGGACAAACACTGCCCGATGTTTCCCCCCTGCAGTGAGGACACTCACCACACAATTGTGCCATGGATATCTCAGAGACACCTCACCCAAACCAGCTCCCAGGGATGCTTTAGAAACCCCCCTCCCCGCCAGAGGAGACCCAGGGTGGAGAAAGACCTTCAACTGGGCTGGGCTCATTCTGAGTGCCAGGACACAAATCTGGCTGTATCTTTCCAACCCTCAGGGGTTTTCACTTGGCGTGCCCCACTGCCCTGGTCAGAAGGTAAGAATGAGAAAGTTCTGAGCCCTGCCACACATCACTGTGCAGTCTGGAAAGGCCTTCCCCCTCGGGGTCTCTGTCTCCCTACCTGCTGAAAGAGCAGGATTTACAGACTTACGAGTGGGAAGGAGCAAGGCTGACCTCAGCATGACATGGTCTTGACCCTTGGTCCCTTGCTCAGTGGCCCCTCCCACCTAGACACTGGATCAATATAACTGCCTCCCTGGGAGTTCTGTACAACTTCCGATCCCAACTTGGGTAACCAGCAGAGGCCCAAGCAGGTCTCACTCTTCGGGTCTCATGCTGTCACCATCTGTGCCACGAGTGCTCTTTGGTAACCTCAGACATCGTAATTACCATCACCTTCACTAAAGCAGGCTGGTTGGCATTTATAGGCTGGGAAGAGAACACCTGAGGAGATCGGAGATACAAACCACAGACTTCTAACACCTTGGCCTTCTGGAAGCGGTCTGTGAACTGACTTTTCCAGAGAGCTGGGCTGTGGAGGGTTGGGGAAGGTGTTGCTGACTGTGGTGTTCAGCTTTTCTGTACCATTCCAGGGGACCCTTCCCTGGCTTTCTGAAGTTCTTCCCTGCTGTCTCAAACAAAAGCCATGAATTTGTCTTTATTTGGTGAGTCTGGGCTGCAATCAAAGCAGAAAGGCTGAATCCAATCTTAATACAATGGTGTTCTTGGCTGTGTTACAGTCTGATCTGTTCCCCCAAAAGTTCATGTGTTGGAAGGAACCATGCATTTCAACACAGCTACTAGAGGGGCTGGGGAGATAGCTCCATGGCACAAGTGCCTGCTTGGCAAACGCAAGGTCATGTGTTTGAACCCTGGTCCTGCAAAAAGAAAAGCTACTAGAGAGGACTTTGAATGTTCCCAGCTCAAGGAAACCATGTTTTGAGATGGTGATTACCCTGATGTGATCATTATAAGTTATATCCATATTTTAAAATATCGCACTGCAGGGACCCTGCTCCTGTCTTTTTCTAGGACAGCAGCTTTCTTTCCCTCAATAAATATGTTCTGCTCATTTATATATATATATATATATATATATATATATATATATATATATATATATATATCACTGCACCCCCCCCTTATGTGTGGACAATTATTCTGGGTAATTAAAATTTTAAAGTTTGTGTACCACAAACATAAGACCCAAATCCTTGTGAATTTTATTTGGAAGTCAGGTTCCGGGGAGGTAATTCGGGTGAGATGAGGCTATGGGGTGGGTCAGAGTTCTGGGCCTGTAGAAGGGGAAGAGTCTCCCATTAGCACACTTGTTCTTTCTTGCCATTCGATGCCCTGCACCATGTTATGAGGCTGCCAGAAGCTCCTCCCTGGGTGGTTGGCACCGTATTCTTGAATGGCCCAGCCCCAGGAGCGAATAAACTTTCATTCTCTATAAGTGATACGGTGTCAGATGATTTGTTAAACAACAGAAGCTGAACTAAGATGGGCAATGAAGACAGTGCCCTGTATTCACCCCTCATTGAAAAACCCAGTCTTTTGTGGGTGTGTTTTCTTTCTTTCCATTGACAGTGTCACCTGTCTCTGATTTTGGGGGTCCTGGTTTCTTCTTTACAACAGTGACAGTTGGGTATCTTTTTGTTGTTGTTGTTGGGACCACAGTTCAAACTCATGACCTTGCACTTGCCAGGCAGGCACTTATGCCATGGAGCTATCTCCCTGGCCCCTCTGACAGTTGGATATCTTTAGGTCCGCACTGCTGATCAAATGAACCAATTCCTTCTGGGCAAGGTGCTGCGCTATGAGAAGAGCTCATAGGAGGAACACTGTGGCTACTCAGAAGGCTTCTAGTCTGTAGCATTTACTAGCAGTGTGATCCTGTGGAAGGTCTTTCTGTGGCTCAGTTTTCTGACCCATAAAATGGGACTAATGATGTCTGCCTTACAAAGTTACTACAACTAATCCTAAGGTTATATACAGTTAATTAAATAACTTGTCATCCTGGTTGGCAATAGTAGTGTTATTATTTGTATCTAAATATTGCCCCAATGTCTCATGCAGGGGTGGGATTTTTGGAGGCAGCTGAATCTAGAGCTTGTGACTGATTCATTGTCCAGTGGTGGGATTATGGGTGTGAATTCTACACTCACTCTAGGGTGGGTATCCTGCACACAATATAAGGGACATGAGTCTTATCTTTCCCATTTTGCTCTTGTTGCTTTTGCTGATTTCTGTCACCATCGACTATTGCTCCTCTGCCATGACACCTTGCCTTGGAACCAACTGATTATGGACTGAAACCTATGCAAACTGTGAGCTGAATAAAATTTTCTTTCCTTTATTTTGGGTATCAGGTAGTTTATCTCAGCAATGAGGCAAAAGTAACCAAGATAGACTTTGCTACCAGAGGACCAAGAAAATAGTTCAGTGGCATAAGTACCTGCCTGCCAAGTACAGGGTCCTGAGTTCAAGCCTCATCACAGAAGAAGAAGAAGGAGGAGGAGGAGGAGGAGGAGGAGGAGGCGGCGGCGGCGGCGGCGGCGGCAGTGCACTATTAAAGTGCCTGCAAGCAGGCACAGGGCCTAGGGATTCGATCCCTAGATGTGCTATGCTGGCCCTGACCCCAGGGTGCACTGAGACAGCAATTGATACTGGGCACGGTGGTGTGCTCCTGTAATCCCAGCTCTTGGGAGGCTGTAAACAGGCGGATCACTACAAGTCTGATCTAGTAGTGAGACTCTGAATACCCTGGAGACCCTTCTCTAAAATATGAAAAAAAAAGCAATGGACTAATTTATCTGGCAGAAAAGTTTTGATGCAATCTATCATTGGATGGGCTGAGAGATAGCTCAGTGGCATAAGTGCATGCCCAGCAAGCACAAAGTCTTGAGTTCAATCCCCAGTACCAAAAAAAAAAAAAAAAAAAAAAAAAAAAAAAAAAAAAAAAAAAAAAAAAAAAAAAAAAATCTATTGTTGAGGTGGTAGCACAGCTATTGTTGAGAACTTTTGGACAAATCTAAATTAAGAAGGAGGAGCCAGCAAGGTGATTTGAATCACCTGGCCAGAGGGAACACTCTGGTGGAGCTGTGGATCATAAGGATGAAATAGAGAAAGACATGGTTAATAAAAACAGGACAATGAGATCTGTTTGAGATTTTGAAATGGCAACTGTGAGTGAAATTCTCAGATCAAATGAGAATATTAGCATTTTGAGTTTCCCTTACTATGTGGTAAAGGTGCCCAGCTAGCTTACCATATCATTCAACACAGAGGTGAAAGAAATGTGTAATTCCCCAAAACATTCTCCTTTGCATTAAAGATTTTGGCAGTGGGAAGAAAAATATTGGTTCAATTCTGTCATCCTCAATCAGTGAGATCTCATAGATACAATTAGTTGAAAGTACTTTACTAGAAAGGTACACAGTTGTTTCTTGAGTCAAGAGACTTGTAACCTCTATGTCTTATAATGTGGAATAATGTCTGAGTGTTCTAATTTGACAGCTCTTCTGAAATGGTGCATAAATATGCACATCCTAAAAGCTCTTAACCTGAGAGGGTTTGAAATAAGAGAAATAATGTGCAGCAAAAACTATCCAAAAAGATGAAGGTTGTTTCTGAATCCTTGGGGCAATAGCATTAATATGAGATGAGAAGCCTGAACCTGAACATCTGAGTCTTTAAAGCTTAAAATAAATTGAGTGGCAGGTGCTAAAAAGATACAAGCACCATGAACCATGTTCCATTCGCATTGCTGTAAAATGAAGCTAAAGTATCCAGTGCCGTGATGCTAGTGGGTTGTTGGCGGAGCTGGCAATGTTGGAGGCTGTTGACCTGAGCCTTTAACAGCTCAGCATGCTTGTCTGGCTTTGCTTTTTGTGCCTCGTTGTTGGACTTTTCTGCTGGGTAGTTAGGGCCAGGTTGGGGCGGGAACTATATGGCAGAACATGTAACATTTGTGTCTCACAGGGTCAGTCGAGTTCCCTCAGGATTTACCTTGAAGCCATGTACAGCAGTTTGTAGAGCTTTGGTCAGTGTCGGCCATCTGGGTGAGTCATGGCCGTTGCTTGACAGGTTTGCTGTCTGTGAAAGCCTGGGAGAGTCTTTTCTCCCAGGGGGCCTCTCCTGGGGCACACTGTGCATCGTCAATCCTTTTCCTCTGTGGCCCCGCGGTCTCCTTGGGCAGAAGTTTTGGGAAACCACTGAGTTGTGGGGTGTTACAGCACAGGTTCTTCTCTGCCCTGGGTCCTCGTTGACCTTGAAGGGCTGGGGCCGGGATGTTGGCTGTCCTTGGGACCCTTCTTTTTCTCTAATTTTTTGGTCTGCAAGCTTGGGTTGTTACCCTTCCAGAGGATAGGCTTAGTGGTGCTGTTGCTCTGTGGCGTGGGTGCTTGGGTTTGGCATCACTGTCTTTCTGGGTGTCAAATACCTTAGACTTAAGTGCAACTGGTGTTTTCCATCAATCACTGATATTCTAGTAAATCCCTATGGAATGTTATAGAAACAGTTACACGTTTTTACACAGAAATTTGGAGATCTAACCATGTACAAAATTGTAGTAGGTCAATCTATTAGGGAATATTGGACTATGCATAAAACTATTTTATCTTACCTGAATGAGAAGAAATATTTGTACCAATAGCATTTAGAGAAGTTATCATATCTGCATCATGTACTCTGAACATCTACTATGAAGATAATTAATTATAAATAATTAATTAATAATAGGAAGATAATTAATATACATTGAATTAATTATTGTGGCTGTCCTACTAATGTGTTTTCAAACTGTCTCTGTCAAAACT